>JABLUY010000034.1:0-83263 GCA_013306675.1 Thraustochytrium sp. TN22 | reverse complement strand
GCGGCCTCCGCCTTGGCGCGAATCATGCCCAAGAGCTTGTGCATGGATGCACTCAGGTCGCTGCCGTAGGCGTCGTGGTCGTGGTACAGCTCGTTCTGCAGCACGAACCTGACCGTGTCCTCGAATTGGCGTGGCACGGCCGCCTCCATCCTCACCGGAAGCATGTGGCCCGCCTTGACGGTGCTCGCGTACATGAATTCGCGCTGGCAGTTGTCGTTCTTGTTGCGCGCGTTCACCGCCACGTAGTACTTGTAGGTCAGGCACACGAGGACGATGTCGCACCTGTTGATGCCGTCCACCATCCAGTCGACAAGGTCGTCATGCGCGTTCCCTTCGTCGAAGATGACGATGATGCCCTCCTGCTGGCTCAGCCAGTCGGCGATCTCGCGCGCCTGCTCGAGCGCGCTGCGGCCCTCCTCATCGTCGCCCCACTTGTGCGACACGAAGATGGTGATCATCTTGAGGCCGGCGTCGCGCTCCCTGCCAGGCTGGGCCGGGCGGGCTGCCGTGCCGACTCGCGCTGCGCCGGCCGCTCACCGCCGCGATGCAGGACTGCCCGCCCGCGTCGCCGCAGCGTCTCCGTCTCCTGGGGCCATCCCATGTCAGGCGTGAGCGCGGCTGGGGTGCACGCCTGCACGCGCCGGGCGTCGTCCGCCAGCGCGAGGCTGTCCCCACTGGCCGCGCCACGGCCAACCGGCCTGGGCCGGCCTGGCTGCTTCAAGTTGTGCATGCGGACCCCGTTGCACACGGCTGGCTCGGACGAGTCGGACACCTAGGCGCACTGCAGCTCGCCGGGCTTGTTAGTACTGAGCGCTACGCGGGCTAAGCTTTGGCTTCTGCGGCGATCTGCGCGCTGCGCGCTGGTTGCGGGCTGGTTGTGGCAGCTTGTGGCGGCCAGCGCGGCGGCCAGAGCGACGGCTAGCGCGGCTCGGAGAACGGCGCGGAGAGCGGTCACGGCATGCCATGAGGAGTGCAGGGAGTGCAGCGGGTGCGCGCTCTCACAGTCAGTCTGGGAGCAACGCGCGGGGAGCAACGCGCGGCGAGAGCTGAGCTCAGCCTGCTCTTGGCAGTGCAGTGCAGTGCAAGCAAGTGCACGGGCCGGGCCGACCGGATTCTCGGGAGGAAGTTGAGGTACGACTCGGAGCAAGCGTTGGTAAGATGCGGTAAGATCATGACAACAGTACGCGGCTGGCTGCCAGTGGAACAGTACTACACAGGGTCAGGGGGGCGTCACTCAGGGGCGAGGACGCGGCCGGGCGTGGCCAGCAGCGGTCAGCACGGTCAGCAGCGAACGTGCTTGGCGACCATCTCGACGTCGTTGTCGTTGTCGTTATCGTGGTCGTCGCCGTGGTCGAGCTTGCGCTTGCGGTTCCAGTTGCGCATGCGCTCGTTGATGAACCAGGTGGAGACCTGGGCGGCGGTGAGGCCCGTCCGGCGCGCCAGCTGGTCCTTCTCGTCGTCGCTCGGGTATGGGCTTTCCATGTGCGCAAGGAACCAGGAGCGCAGAGTCTCCTTGGCCTGCTTGGAGAAGTTGCAGCGCGGCTTGCTGACGCCAGTCGTGACAAAGGAGGCGTCCTCAGGGCGGGGCGGCGCGCCGGCGTCCGCGGCGAGTAGCGCCTGCAGGCAGGCGGTCGGCGTCGCCGCGACGTCGCCGCCCTGGCTCTGAGCCGTCAACAGCACGAACAGGAAGCGTCGCTTGAACTGCAGGCGCATCTCGGCCCACTTGAGGCGACAGCGGATGATCGCCACCTCGACAGCGCCAAAGTTGCCTGGGCACTTGCTGTAGAGGTCAGCAAAGTAGTGTTCCTGCGTGTGCATGTGTTCCAGGCCGGCCTCGAAGGCGGGCAGGTAGCGCAGCACCTGCGCACGGAGCGCATTGTTGCTGAGATGGCCCCGGAGCAGGCAGCGCAGGTCGCTATCGAGCGTCGCCTCATCGTTCTCGATCGGCATGAGTGTGTTGCGCGTACGATGGAACTCCGGAAAGCGCAACGCCTGGTCGCTGAGCGAGATACTGGCCAAGAAGACGCCGCGGTCGTCCTGCTCGGTGGAGGAGCCTTCGTCCGCCTCGAGCCCAGGTTGCACTCCCGCGCTCTCTGAGACGCCGCTCACACTAGTGCCGTGACTTTTGCAAGAGCTATTGGCGAGAGCGTTGCTCTCCTCGGCGCCGCCGAAGAATACCTTGGAGTGCTTGGCGGCGTCCGGGGTCCACGACGCGGCAGACTTGTTGGCCACCGGGTACACGACGTCCATGGAGGCTAACGAGGTCGCGCTGGAGGTGCTGGAGGTGATCGAGCTCGTGGAATTCGTTTTGCTAAGGTTTGAGATCGGGCTCTGCGGCGTGCAGGTCATCTTCGCCGCAGCTGTCCGCCGCGCAGGAGCGAATCGCAGGACACGGGGCTGCATCGCCTCAAGTGCGCGCGATCTTCGTCGGGCGGAGAGCGCGCGCGTGTTGTGCTCAGCGCTGCGCTCAGCGCTGTGCTCAGCGCTGTGCTCAGCACCGTCCACGCGCTCGTCGCACACTATCACGGTGCCCAGGCGGTCCAAGTCCGTGAGGCGGGACTTGCCTTTTTGCACGCGTCCAGCGCACCTGTGAGGCGGCGAGACTTGCCTCTTTGCACGCGTCCAGCGCACCTGGCGGCGGTGCACGCGAGCACGTTTGCCCCGCCCCGGGGCGCCGTTCTGTGTGATGAGTTTGATTGAAGCACCGCCGGGCCTCTGCACTGAGTCTGCAGAGCTGCGCGCCAAGTGCCGAAGCCAAGTGCCTCCTGCCACTTCATTCCGTTACCGCAGCACGCGCCGCGCGCGCTTCTGCCCAACCAGATCCCGCCGTTCGGACGAGATGGACCCCACCCGTGGGAAGAGACCTGTAAGCCAAGCAACCGAACAAATCGCAGCGTGCAGCACCAAGCGTCCGTCTTGACTCCTGGCCAGGCAGGTGACCGACCGCACGGACCGAAACAAGAGATTTTAAAAAAAGCCTCTCAGCATCTTCTGAAGCTGATGATAGCTAGAAAGCAGCTCCTTGACCGCCGGCTGCTTCGCTCTTGCCTTGTTCTTCGCCTCTCTCTCTCCAAGTCTCCAAGGAGTCAGAATCCACAATCCACTGCGTTGCCAAGGAAGGGCCCGAGTCTGTGTACACTCACGCAGGCAGCTAGCTGAGCTCCTCCTACGAGCCTCGCTAGCTAGAGGCTGCTCCCCACGCACGTCAAATGAGATGTTGCTCATGTCACTCTCTGTCAGCGTTGCTCCTGAAGCTCCTTTCCGTCACGGTCCTGTGCGCGGCCGGGAAGGTTTCTGCAGTGGTCGCCGCCGTGGCCCCCGGCTGACGTACAGGGAGCACACTCACCATGACTCACGCGCTGGTGGACGGCGAGCAGAGCGCAAGCAGCGAGCAGCGAGCGGCGAGCGGCACGACAAGGGCGGCGGCAGCAGCAGCAGCAGCAGCAGCAAGGCAGGCCAGGATGGCGGAGCGCAAGCACGCGTTCACGGCGTCCTCGTGGGAGCCCAAGGTCGGGTACGCGCGCGCGGTGCGCGTGGGGTCCGTGGTGGCGGTGGCCGGCACGACGGCGGCGGGCGCGGACGCGGCGGAGCAGACGGCGAAGATCTTCGACATTGTGGAGAAGGCGCTGGCGGATGTCGGGTGCGGGCTCAAGGACGTGACGCGCACACGCATGTTCGTGGCCAACATTGAGCGCGACTGGGAGGCCATTGGCAAGGTGCACCTGGAGCGCGTGGGCGCCTACAAGCCGGTGTCGACGATGGTGGAGGTGGCCAAGTTCATTGACCCGTCGATCCTGATCGAGATTGAGGTGGACGCGGTGGCGCCGGCGGCTGCGCGGCTTTGAGGGACAGAACAAACAAGGCCACAGCTCACTCAGCCTATTGCTTTTCGTAGTTACTGCTGTCAGCTCAGATCTGCTTCCTTTGCTAGCTAGCTAGTTAGGCAGGTAGGCAGGCTGCGGCGCGTAACGTCTATAATTGAACAGAGGAGTGGAACTCGGTGCCAGCCGTTCTGTTTTGGTGCGGGCGTGAGGAAGCCTTGCCGCCGTCCCCTCGCGAAGGGGCGCGAGGACGTCGTGGTTGTTGCAGACCGCGCGCGGCTAAACATTCAAAGCGGACGATCAAATCAGCTCAGATCAGGCAGGCTACAGCGCGTGGTTGCACAGTTTATGAATAGAACTGGAACTCGGTGTCGGACTTCTTGGTGTGGGCCTTGTAACCCTCCTCGAAGTCCTTCGGCATGATGACGTAGCGGTTGTTGCGAACGGCCTGCATGCCGGCCTCGAGGCAAATGGCGCTGATCTCGGCAGCGGAGATCTTCTCGGGGCGGTTGACGAAGTCCTCGAGGTCGACGTCGTCGGAGAGGTTCATCTTGGAGGTACAGGCCTGGAAAATGAGGCGCTTCTGGCGGCGGTCCGGGTTGGGGAACTCGATCTTGCGGTCGAGGCGGCCGGGGCGCAGCAGCGCCGGGTCGAGGGTGTCGGCGCGGTTGGTGGCCATGATCACCTTGACGTCGGTGGTCTGGTCGAAGCCGTCCATCTGGTTGAGGAGCTCGAGCAGGATGCGCTGCACCTCGCGGTCAGCGCCGGTCTGCGAGTCGAAGCGCTTGGTGCCGATGGCGTCGATCTCGTCGATGAAGACAATGCTGGGCGCGTTCTCGCGCGCCAGGCGGAAGACGTCGCGCACCATGCGCGGGCCCTCGCCGAGGTACTTTTGCACGAACTCGGAGCCGACCATCTTGATGAAGGTGGCGTCCGTGGCGTTGGCGACGGCCTTGGCCATCATGGTCTTGCCGGTGCCGGGCGGGCCGTAGAGCAGCACGCCGCGCGGCGGGTCGATGCCGATCTGCCGGTACAGGTCGCCCTGCTGCAGCGGCAGCTCCACCGCCTCGCGCACCTCCTGCTTCTGCACGTCCATGCCGCCAATGTCCTCGTAGCGCACGTCAGGCTTCTCGGTCGCCATCATGCCCTGGATGGAGCTGTCCGCCTCGGGCGGCAGCGCCTCCACGACGGCGTGGCTGTGCCGGTGCAGCGCCGTGGACGAGTTCGGCTTGAGCTCCTCGCGGTCCAGCGTCGACAGGATGCGCACAAAGTACGTCGACCCGGCCGTGCTGGTCACAATGCCGTGGTGCTCGTCGATCAGCTCGATGAACTGGCCGATCACCAGCGGCACCGACTGGATGCGCCGCACCTCCTCCTTGGCGCGCAGCATCTCGCGCTTGAGGTTCTTCATCTCATCCTTGATGTACGACTCCTGGATGTCCGTGAACTCCAGCAGCTGCTCCAGCTGCTTCATGCGCTTGTACAGGTCCTTCTCCACGGCCTCCTCCTCCGCCGCGCGCCCCTTGCCCAGCGCGCGCCCGCCCGCGTGGTCCACCTCCATGGCCGCCATCT
Organism: Thraustochytrium sp. TN22; assembly: GCA_013306675.1. Classification (NCBI taxonomy): domain Eukaryota; class Bigyra; order Thraustochytrida; family Thraustochytriidae; genus Thraustochytrium; species Thraustochytrium sp. TN22. The sequence continues at coordinate 77,870 of JABLUY010000034.1, read as the reverse complement.
CGCCCGCCCGCCGCGGCCCAGCCCCTCGCACGACCGCGCACGCGCACGCGCACGCGCACGCGCACGCAACTACCGCGCCGCCGCCTAGCCGCCGCGCCTCCGAGGTCTGCCGCGCGCCGCCGCGCGCCGCCGCCCCTTGGCGCGATTCTCTCTCTCTCTCTCTCTCAGAGTCTGCCTCCAAACGGCGGTGAAGCTTCGCTTGCCGCCTGCCTGCCGGAACGCGCCGGGCATCTCGTGCGCGCTTGTGCGAGCTTGTGCGAGCGCGCGCACCCGGTGGGCGACGCTGGCCATCATGGCCAAGGACTGGGACGAGGACGAGCACGAGCACTTGAGCACTTGAGCACCTGAGCACCTGAGCACCTGAGCACTTGAGCACTTGAGCACTTGAGCACTTGAGCACTTGAGCACTTGAGCACTTGAGCACTTGAGCACTTGAGCACTTGAGCAAGAGAGCACTTGAGCAAGAGAGCACTTGAGCAAGAGAGCACTTCGAGAGCACTTGAGCACTTGAGCACTTGAGCACTTGAGCGCGAGAGCCAACTAGCACGAGGAGGACAAGGACACGATAGCATGCACGCAAGATAGCGCGGCATGTCCAAATGACTCGACGACGGATCACTCGACGACGGAAGGACAACAGAGGACAACCGGGCATGGATCAATAAATCAACTCGACGACGGACTTTCGGAAGGACAGGGAGATGTGGCATGTCGCGGGCAGCATGATAAGGTCCACAGGACGGACGAGAAGACCAGAGCAATCAGAGGCCGTGCGGACGAGCCGCTACGGAAGCGCCACAGGGGGACTCCAGTGAATTGCGCAGGATGCCGTTTGGCGCGCATCGTCCAAACGATGCACATGGCGGGCCAAGCATCGAAGTTTTTTAAAATGATGTTACAGAGCGCGGCAGCAACCTCCCTCGTCGTCTCACAGAGCAGCAGCCGGGAGCATGGCGAGCGCGCAGCCCTTGGTGTGAAACCAGTCGCGGGTGAAAAAGCCGGGCAGGGCAGCGAGGGCTTCGTCAGCGGCCGCGGCGAAGGTTGCCGGGTCGGCAGTGGCAGCGACGCTGGCGTCGACCCAGGCAGCCGCAGCTGCATGGTCAGCGGCGGCGCCTGAGGCGAGGCAACGCTTCCAGGCGTCGAGGAGCCAGAAGAGCCAATACGAGTTGTTACGCACAGCCTTGCGGTGCCACTCGAGGAGCTCGCTGCGCACGAGGTCGGCCGCGTTGGCGCTCGCAGTGCTCGCGGCAACCTCTCCCTTCGCGTCGGCGCTCCCGAGGCGGAGGGCCTCGAGCTCCTGAAAGACGAGGCCGACGACCTCGTCGACGCGAGCCGCGTCGCACGAGAGGCTGACAAAGGCGAGGGCGAAGGGGGAGAGCGAGTTGCGCGAGTGCTCGACGGCGACCGAATAAATGAGCTGGCGCTCCATGCGCAGCACAGTGAGCAGGCGGCGCTGCGCGACCTTGCAGGCGCACTTGAGCTGGAGGTCGCGCTGCACCTCGGAGGCGAGGTCGTCGAAGGGGATTTTGAAGCCCACCAGGACCTGGGCCTTGGCCTCGGCGTGGTGCGCGACGTGCGAGGCAGGTGCGTGGAGCTTGTGCACGGCGCGGCCGGAGGGGAAGGCGAGGCGCACGGGGCGCGGGAGCGCCGGCGGACGCCAGCGGCGGCTGGTGCGGCCGGTGCGAGGCAGGAGCGCGCGGCCAAGGTAGGTCTCGAGGAGCGCGGCGCAGCGCGCGGGGCCGCCCCCGGCCGCGAGGTCGCCGCAAAAGACAAAGGTAAACTCGGCGGCTGGGTCGCGAGTAAAGGCGTCCGCAAAGAGGTCCTGGACGGTCTCACGCGTGGCGGCCAGCAGCGCCGCCTCAGAGAGCGGGCGCAGCAGCGCGTCCTCGTCGCCCAGAAAGGTGGCGCGCGTCGCCTCGCCGAAGCGGCCCTCTGGCGTGGTGCGCGCCGCCGAGGCGCGCACGCTCTGCAGGGCGAGCTGCTGCGAGCGGTCAAAGGCGCGCTGATCGAGCGGGCCGGCGCGCGGCGAGAGCCAGGCCACGAGCATCTGCAGCAAGAGCTCGAGGCGCGGCCCGGTGCAGGAGCCGCCGAGGCCGCGGTGAAACCAGTGGTGCTGAAAGCGCACGGAGCAGCGGTGCTCGGTCTCCACCTTTCGCAGGCTGAGCTCGTCCAGGTCGCCCACGCCGCTGCCCTCGAGCACAGAGCCGAGCAGCGAGAAGGCGGCGTCCTCCTCGTCCGTCAGGTTCGCGGACCCGCCCAGCGCGAACGCCTGGAACGAGAGTCGGCCCGGGTGGATATCCTTGGACTCGCGCAGGCACACGCGCAGGCCGTTGGACAGCACGAGCGAGCGAGCGCCGCTGCGAGGCATGTCGTGCTCCTCGACAGGAGGGCGCAGGTGGGCCTTGTCGTTCTCGGTGTCGTCGTCGCCCCCCTCATCCTCATCCTCATCCTCCTCGTTGCGCTCGAGGCCCTCGGGCAAGCGCTCAGCAAGAAGCGCACGGCCGAGGTCCTCGGCGCTCTCGAGCGGCGGCGCAAAGGCCCAGGGCACAAGCTGATCGTCGGCCTGCGCCACCTCGATGGCGCGGCGCACGAGGTCGCCAAGCGCCTCCTCGCCCAGGACCTGGCCCACAAGCGGGCCCTGCAACACGAGCACCGCGTTGCAGCCAGCCAGCGGCTCATCGCCCGCCACCAGCGCACGCAGCGTGCGCGCCGCGTAGGCCTCAAGGTCGGCGCAGCTGATGCTGGCGCCACCCGAGCCGGTGCCCTCGGACTCGCCCAACAGGCGCAGCGCGAAGCGCGCCTCGCGCGCCGGCCGCGGCAGCGGCGTGCGGCCGCGCAGCGTCAGGTACTGCACGAGCTCCTCGCTGACCTGTGCTGTGAGCACGTCGCCGGACTGTACGGTGAGGCGCTCGCGGAAGACGCGCGCCCACTTGCGCTTGGCGAAGGCCAGCTCCGCGGGCGAGACGCCGAACTTGAGAAGGCGCACCACCTCGCGCATGAGGCGCTGCACGAGGTCCACGACGGCCTCGCGCCGCGCCGCGGGGTCCGCCAAGTCCACATGGTGCGTCTGCGCCGAGAGCGACGTGCACGTGGTGGGAACGTCATGCAGCGCCATGCGCGTCGCGACGCCGGCCGACTTCCACGGGCCCGCGCGCTGCTGCTCCTGCTCCTGCTGCCGCTCTTGCGGTGAGCTCGTCTGGCGCTCCGGCTCGTGCGCGTCCGGGCGCGAGCTGACCTCGCGGAAACGCGCCTCAAGCACGCTCGTGAAGACGCGCTTGGTGACCTCGGCCGCGAGGAAGGCGTCCTCGCGGCCCGGGCCCGCGTCGTCCTCCAGCATCTCCTCGTAAAGCTCCGCGGTGAAGACGGTCTCATGCAGCTCGGCGTCGTCCAGCACGATGGCGAGCGGCGCCCGCAGCGGGAGGCGGTGCGGCGCTCGCAGGAGCGCCGGCTGCGCGCCGGCGCCCTTGGGGGCCGCGAAGAGGCCCTCGCGGCGGATCTCCGCCAGCAGGCCATCCGCGCCGCCGAGCGCTGCCAAGTTGCCGGCCACGGCCAGCCCGAAGTTTTCCGGCCGATAGTGGCGCCGGTAAAAGGCGGCCAGCTGGGCCGCCGTGAGGCGCTCGATGGACTCGACCGTGCCGATGGGGATGCGCGAGCCGACGCGTGGCATGGCGCGGCGCCAATACGCCTGCTTCACGCGCTGGCCCGAGCCGCGCTTCATGCGGTACTCCTCGAGGATGACCTTGCGCTCCGCCTCCACATCGGCAGGCGAGAACCGGATGTGCCGCGCCCACTCGTCCAGGATGCGCAGCGCCGACCGCAGCGTGGCGCGATCCTTCCGCAGCGCCTCCTCGTCCGCCTCCTCGCGCCGCGCCACCGGCACGTTGAGCAGCCACACGGTCTCGGTCAGCGAGGTGGACGCGTTCAGGTCCGCGCCGAAGCGCGAGCCCAGCGAGGCCAGGAACTCGTGCAGCTCCTCATTCTCGAAGCTGCGCGTCCCGCGGAAGCCGCAGTGCTCCACAAAGTGCGCCGCGCCGACCTCCTCGTCCGTCTCGTCCAGCGATCCGACGCGCACCACCAGCCGCAGCAGAACGTGCTTGGCCGCGCCGTCGTCCAGCCAAGCCACCTCCGCGCCATCCGCCAGTCGTGCCGCCGCCGCGCTCATGGCGAGTGAGCGAGCTTAGGACGACGCAAACGCTCGCTTGCGCGTGCGCCTGCGTGCCGTCCGAGTCGCCGCCCCGGCCCCGCCGCGCAGCGCCGCGCTGTGCTGCCCGCTCCGCGCGATAAGTTTGACTGCACAGGACAGCGCAAGGCAGCGAAGGGCAGCGAATCGCGCACAGCCTGCCATGGACCCTGCGCCGGCATCAACCCCCGGGTCGAATCCACCATATAAATGTATTAGGGAATGAAGGGAAATGGGAGCCTGTTAAGGTTGTCATTTTCGCCTGCTTGGCTCATATTAGACCTTCGACTTGACATGAGTTTGACTTAAGCACGATGTTTGGGCGTCGAATCCTGGTGGCGCGCCGCCCCGCGTCGAATCCCGGTGTCGCGCCGCCCCGCGCCGCCAGGGAGGTGAAGCGTTTGGACCCAGAGCCGCGCGGCGGCCGAGCTGTGGTCTTAGAGCGGCGTGGAGGCTGTGCGGAGCCGATCACCATGGGCGTGTTGCGCTTCGGGGAGTACATCGGAAAGTACGCTCCGACTGCGCCATTGCCGAAGTTCTGGACAAAGCGGATCGAGAGCGTACGCATCGTCTTCGACTTTGGCGCTGCCTTCGCGGCCTGCAAGAGCACGGAGGCCGTGCGCGAGCAGTGGCAGAGTCCAGGTAGCTTCTCTCCTGCTGTCGTGAGGCGCCTCATGGACGTGGTGAAGCAGCTGAAGAAGTGCTGCGGTAAGCTGTTCATCGTCATGGACGGGGCAAACAGCAAGTGGACACCAAAGTCGAAGGAGGCGACGGACCGCGCACGTATTGCACGGCGTGCTCTCGGACGTTGGGCTGTCGCCACGACCCTCACGCGGAGCTCTGGGTTGAGACTTCTCCGCCTGGCTGTCAACAAGATTTGCGCGATGGTCAGGACGGCTCGTGCCAGCTCTACGGGCGTGAAAGGCCTGGAGAGCTCTTTGGAGGCTTGCCTCGCCGAGGCCGGTGGCGTGGAAGTCCTGGATGCGTGGCTCGTGGCAGCAGGAGGTCGTGTCGAGGGGCAGCGCCAGGCCGGACCAACCTGGTTCGACGATCAGTGGAAGTGGCCAGCCGACCTGTCCAGAGGTGGTGGCGAGACGCTAAGCGACCAGGCCTGGGTCGCCCTAGTGCTTCGTGCAATGGAGCTTCGGCCGTCCACGTGGGCGCGCGTGGTCTGGAATTGCCTGGAGAACAATATGTGGGCTGCACTAGAGGAGACTTCGGCCGGCCAGGCTGCAGCCATCGAGCTCGTGCGAGGCCTTCTGACGGGCATCTTGGAAACGCAGAAGGCTCAAGCGGTGCGCTGGAACACGCACACTCTCCGCGAGTTCTACAGACGGGCCACGCAAGAATGGAGCACCGATAAAGTCGTTTTCGTCGGCTCGCTCTACGAAGCAGATGCCCAGGTCGTGGCCACTCGCGACCTTCTGGCGGTAGCCGAGCCCGATAGCGAGGTTTTTGTCGTCGGCCTCGACTCTGACCTTTACATTCTCGCGAAGGACAAAGAGCATGTCTTGCTCGGCTTCAAGTACCGTGGGAACTCGCACCTGCCTGAAGCGTACAAGATCACAGACGCCGTCCTGGAGCATGTCGGCATGAGCAACTTTTCTGATGAGGACTTCCGCCTTCTTGCCGCCTTCTTAGGGAACGACGTGAGCCCCGGCGTGAAAATGGGTAAGGGAGGCCCAGAAGGGGGAACGGCGCAGCAAGCCGTGACGGAGTGCGTGCGAGTATACTCGGAAGTTGTCTCCAACACAATCGGGGAGATCGATGGTGACAGTCTCGACTTTTACGATTGCCGCGACAACCTGCTCTCCCAATGCGTCGACCAGTGGCGCGAGATTATCGGTCAACGTTCACATCCGGACACGCTCTGGAGCGACGAGTCACTCCTGGTCGAACAGCTCGCCCACTCCATGGTCGTCTTCGAGTCCTACCCTGTGATTGTCTGCGTGTCCCAGGACGAACCCCAGCGGCCGCAGCTGCTCCCGCCGTCCTCGGTGCTGGGCCCTCTTCCACCACTCAGCTGGCGCCTGGTCTGCTTGAGCGATGTGAGCCGCGTTATACCCATGACGGCGGCCTCGCGCACTGTGCAAGTCCTAACCTACTTGAAGGTCGACACCGTGCACGCGTTCAACTGCTGTACCGAGGGAGTGTACTCATACTCGCACAAGGCCACGAATGCTGAACGCTTCGATCCTCCGAGGGCTCCGGATATCGCCCTGCTCGCAAATCGGGGAGCGGATAAGCCCCTGGACATCTGGACGAAGAGCGAGATTGCAAACTTCTTGTCATGGCGCGGATTCTCGCTCGAGTCGTCGTGCTCTGTGTCGACGGCGCGAGACACATTGAAGAAGTTCTTCGAGATCCACGGCCGGGGGGCCAGGCACCTTTGCATCAGCATGCCGTCCCTGCTGGCCTTCGACTCATATACTCCCGTCGCTCTCCAATACGTGTTGCAGAAGAACGCTCTTCCGGTTGGACTCGCAGGGCTGCTTGAGCTCGCGGAGAATCGAGTTGCCAGGATCGACGCTCAGGCTCTCGATGACTTCGCGCCCCGTTTCCCGACAACGAAGGATCGTGGGATGCGTCTCATCAACGGTGGCCACCTCGTGCTCGGCACGGTCAAGGTCTTTACACAAGGCGCGGCAGCCTGGTTCACGGAGGCGCCGCCGGGCTTTCGTGACAACGTACCACCCATGGTGGTGCACATTCGTTGCCACTCAAGCATGAAGAGCACGCAGCAAGCGGCGGTCGTCTTATTCGCTGTGCGCGAGAACTCGGACGCGCTGGTACCGCTACCCTATCCATACTCACGGTGTACATGTTGGCAGCAGACCTCGCTCTGCAGCCATCAATTTGCGGTTGTGCTCCTCGTTGCGATTCTACAGCGCTGCCGAGCAGCGTGGAACCTGCCTCCCGAAGACTTCGCCAAGGCAATCCAGGATCGCTTCCCGCCTGACGTGAGACGCTTGATTGACACAATCCAGACCACTGACTCGTACAGCCGAAAGACCGAGAGCGCAAGGCGGGCCTGGCAGGCCTCGGCTGACGCGCTCACCGAGTCGGAGCGGAGTGGGTCGTTGGAAGTGGACTCGGACGACGAGGATGCCCTCATCATACCAACACTCGGGGAGCAACATGGACGGCAAAGCCATCAGAAGGAGAGGCCGCGCAAAAGAGCGCGCCCAGCACGGCAGACGCAAGATGCAGCCGCGGCCCAGATGAGACTCGATGGCACCGTCAGCGATGGTTCCAAGCTGATAAGACAGGTGGATGTTTTCCTTCATCGGCAAAGGCAACCTGAGCTCACCAGTGCCGGTGCTGCAGCCGAAGCCGGCTTTGCCCAGCGCCAACTCGATGGCCCATTTGCGTGGTCGAAGGCCATGTTCAAATTGCAGGTGCATGTTTTGCGTCAGCTCCAGCGCAACTACATTGCCTGGCTTGCCAGGAAGCCTGAGATTAAGCGCGAGCAGCGCTGCAACTCTCTCCTCGGCTTTCCCTCGAGCGAGCACTTCGTGCGCTTCTTCCAATCGGTCTTTCATCCAACCTCGGAGGAGCTCTGGCGGCGCGTTCTCGAAGATGGAATCGATGTAAAGGGTGAGATGCCCGTGCTCGAGTCTCCCAACGACGTACGCGCAGTCATGAAGGAGCTATTTCCCGACTTTCTGGCCAACCCGCGGTCGATGATCTACTGCATGATGGTCCTGCGCCTTGGCTTGACCAATGGGGCGCTTGCTGCCCTGGAAGGATTTACTTCGCCCAAGCCGGTGCAAACTCGCATCAAGCGCTTCTTCCCTGTTCTAGGGGTCGTGGGACAGCTACTTACCAGCTTCGACTATCTCCCAGAGTGCCTCTTAGAAGTGAATCCGGACTCATTCAAGGAGGGCGACCTCACCGACATCCTTTGTGTGGGCGACTGCAGTGACTTCCCTTGCGCCAGCATCAACGGCAACTTTGACATTGAGGTCTACTCGGACAAGGTCGGAGGCCCGGCGTTGCGCGGTCTCATCCTTGCGCTCCCCAACGGCATGGTTCACACCGCAAGCCCACTCGTCCTGGCTCGAGCAAGCGAGGCGAGCCTCATCGAGGCTGTCGCATCCAAGCGCCTCAGCAAGCTCAAACCGCACCTTCGCCTGCTGTACGACAAGGGCGCGTCGAACGTTGGCCTCCGGCTTCCAAACATGAACAACGTCGCATCACCAGCACATAAGATCACGTTCGGCAAGAAGAAGGATCATTTTCTGCCGGAGGAGGTGAACCAGAACCGGGAGAACTCGGCCAAGCGTGCTTTCGTGGAACACAGGTTTGGGGATATCAAAGCTTTCCATTTCCTCTCTCACTGTGTGAACAAGCAGAACATGCAGCGCGCCAACCATGCATGGTATTTCCTTCTCGGGCTCACTAACTTTGTGGGCGCCCCCAGCTGCAAACGTCGCGATCGTCCGGGCCAGATCACAACCACCGATAAGTACGACCGATTCGACGTCTGTCATGCGAGTCTGTACCTCTTGCGCTCAGCCTATACCGCGAGGATGAAGCGGTGGCTCGCGCTCTTAGACACCAGCGATGCAGCTCCTGAGAAGCGCGCCAAGCTACCAGCCTTCTTGCACCACCTCATCTGAAACACTGGGTACCATGGTACTAATAATTATCGCAACTCTCAATATCCGAGGCGAGCACCGGATCAGCAGCATCACCCGTAGCATCACCCAAACTCGCTTGCCGGTCGGCGTCGGCCAACATGCGACCCCTCGCTTCGAGGAACCCCTCGTGGAATGGCGTGACCACTCCACACACTCCACGCTGCCCTTTAAATAGGCTGACTTGGTCCTGCAGGTCTCGACGAGCTTGTCGAGCGCAATCCTCCCGCTCCTCCGCCTCCCTGATCCTTGCCGTGGCGCTGTCCACATCCCTCCGCAACGCCTGGAGCTCCTCTTCATCCGTGGACCTGGACGCCTCGAAGAGGGCGCTCGCCGCGTCGTGGAGACGTTTTGTTTCGCGGGCTGAGGCTTCGGTTGCTTTCAGGTCAGATTGCGCCTTGGCAAGCTGTGCAGACGCAATTGCAAACTGCACCTCCATAGCGTGCTCGGCGTCGTACTTCTCAGCTTCGACCTCCTCATTCAGGGCAAGCACTTCCGTAATATCTACAAGCGCATTTGCGAGGGCTTTCTCCGCGTCATCGCGCCGCGTCCGTTCCTCGTCGGCACGTTCACCTTCTACCATGACGAGCCCCGCTAGGACGCCAAGAGCCGAGGCGACATGCCTCGGGCTTTCCAGCCCGTGCGACTTCAGTGCAGCTGTGCTGGCCCGATCCAGGCGAGAGGAAGTGAGAGCAGTGCCCGTGCGCGGCGACACACAAGCAGAAAACTTAACGTCCGGGACGACAATCGCAGCTGGTCTTGGACGCGATATATTTCTCGAATGGGTCGTGAGGGTGAATTTGTCGGCCGGGTCCGTCCGGGCTGAAACATCCACGTAGAAGAGCAGTCTGCGAGCGCAATTGGAGTAGTCTGTGGAGTCTGGCCCAACTGGAGGAACGCTGTCATCTAAGCGCACGAAGCATTCAGGCCGGAAATGCCGATATCCAACATACTGACTGGTTGGCGCCACCTCCCTCAACTGGGACTCTTGGATGCCGAGGTGCTTTAGCCAGCGAGCACGCACGTTGATCCCATTATGCGCACGCTTTGCTCCAGGAAGCTTGACTAAGTACCCCGACACCGTAAGCTCGCCACCGTCACGATCGGCCTCTTGGCATGCACCAACTCTGGCACGTGCCACCACCTTGGTGCACAAACAACTGCCCTTCGGCGAGCGACGAGTGCGCCGCTTCTTCTGAGAAGGCTCCGCGTCGTCTTGATCCATGTCTTGGCCAGTAGCGGCCGCACGCAGATCACCTGCTTGTTGATGGCAGGCACCCAGATGGAGTTCAGGTGCGCCTCAGACCTCCAAAGCGCCACTTTGGCCCTGGAATCACCTCGTAAGAGTCACGGCAGGCCCTGGTCTACGTCCTAGCTGCTCAATCGCTCCCAAGGCCACGGCAGAGCTCGACGTGGGGACCTCCTTTTGAGTCCCTCAGGCCAATGACCCGCACAGCGCCTATGTAGGCTTTCAAAAGCCCACAATTCGCTTTGGAGAACGTTCAGGTATAGGTCCACCTGATGTGAAGGTCTTTGCGACTAATCAAAGCCTGTGGCGAGACTGAGCGGGACACCAAGGAGAGACTTTTTTTGGACTTCCTTCGAACTCCTCTGCCGAAGCCGTCGAGGCGTCTCAGAAGCTAGCACACGAGTATCAGAGCCTCCAACCACCCTCTCAGCCGTAGCCAAGACGCGCCGGGGCACCAGGAGAGCGTGCGAGCTCAGGAGAGCACCACCAAAATCGTCAAGATCGACGTCTCGCCACCTCCTAGGGGCAATTCCGACGTCTCGACCCAGTATGGTGGGCTGACGTAGTGGCGGGATGTCGAGGGTGATGTATAGAAGCCCTAGAGCAGCCCCAACACGAACCCGAAGCCCTCACTCCTGTGCACCAAGTGCTCGAAGTAGGCGTCCAAACCGTGGATGAGCCCGCCCAATGTCGGTTCGCCGCCGCCTTCAGCGGGACCGCGAAGCCTCGGCACGCGCACCAGCGCGGCCTCACACCACCACACGCCGACTAGCCCCGCCCGTCAGCGCGCCCCCTCCCCGCCACGCCCGCACGAGCGCACGAAGCCATCCACGCGCAAGCAGGCATTTCTGCTGCTTCACTGGGAATAGACGCCGAGCTTCGCTGCCGGCCCCCCGGCGCAGGTGCGCCTTAACACGTATTATACATATTGAGACGGCGCAGGGTCCATTAGCCTGCTAGCTAGAGCAGCCAGGACTTTTCGCCGCAGGGCTGGCTGGTTGGGCCGGCCGTCCGAGTGTCCACCTTGGGCCTTCAAGTTGGCCACCACGGGTGGCCGTGGTGGCGCACAGTCGCAGCACGGCAGTGTGTGACCAGCTTCTGACTGTGAGAGGGAAAACCTCAGGCTGTAATCGAGGGTGAGGCGCGACCCGAGCATTAACCCATGAACTTGGCATGAAGAGAGATCGCAGCCAGCTGGAAGCCGCGCACAACGCCTCACGGCTAAAATGCCCATGACATTGCGACCACTGTTTGCAGTGCAAACAGAGGCGGCGTGGGCGCTGCCGCTGCGCCGGCCCGGCACTGCAGTGCCCGGCCACGGGACTCGCTCGCAGGAGTCAGGACTTGCTCAGCGAGTGCAGCCTGACAGCTGCCGAGCAGCTGACTGCGAGCTGGAGTGCTTGGGGAGCAAGCGCATGCAGTTGGAAAAGCAGGCGACCACGCGAGCAGAAGCGCATGGAGGAAGCAGGATCATCGCAACCATCCTTGGTCCAGCCAGGCCCCGCGTCATGCCACTGGCAGTGCAATGGCCCGGCGCGGCGCGCGCGGTAATGCCCGTCCCTCTTGACCCCGGCCTGCCGCTGCCGACACTGCAGCCAGCCGCGCCCGCGCCGCAACGCACGCGGCTCGGCTGTGTCAGTCTGTCAGCTGTCAGACTCGGACCTGACTCTGAGCCCAAAGTCCTCGAGCCGCACAAGCCGCGCTACGAACGCGTTGACGATTTGCTTCGACCTGGCTGGCACCTGGACTTGGAATTCGAATTCAAATCCAAATCCAAATTCAAATTCAAATCCGAGCTCCGAGCGCCGCCGGCCGCCCGCGCGAGCAGCCAGCCAGAACCCCAACGCCGGCAGCTGCACTGGCGCGAGCGGCAGGCGCGCGACGAGCAGCGAGCGGGCGCGGGGGAGGAGGAGGCTCCTTCGCAGGCGGAGCCCCCGCGCGCGCAGCGCGACTCGGCGCGGCGCGGCTCGGCGCGAGCACGCGCGGCCCCGCCGCCGCCGCCACCAGCTCCGCGAGGCCCGCGCGCGGCGCGGCGCGGCGCGGCGCGGCGCTACAGAACCCGAGCGAGCGAGCGCGCGGCGGCGGCGGCGGCGGCGGCGGCGGCGGCGGCGGCGCGCCTGGCGGCGGCGGCGACCGCGACCGCGACGGAGGGCGCGGCGTGACGGGGCCGGGGCGGGGCGCGAACCGGACGCGCGGCATCGTCGCGGGGGCTCGCATCGCGGCCGACTCGGAGGCGGCTTGGTGGGCGGGCGGGCGGCCTGAAGGAGGAGCGCGCGTCGCGCGGGCGGCGCAGCGAGGCGCGAGGCATGGCCGGGATGCAGGTGCGGTTCGTGACGCCGTTCAAGGATAAGTATCAGCGGAATAACAAGCAGACGGGGAGGAAGAACCTGCGATGCTTTCCGCTGTGTCATCCCACCAAGCACGTCGCGGCCGGGTTCTGTGGCCAGCAGGTGACGATTGTGGCGCGCGAGTGCAAGGTGGAGCCGTCCAGGCTGCGCGTTTGGGCACAGTTCGAGGGCGCAGAGGACGAGGCGGCCATGCAGCCCGGTGAGATGCTTCAGGAGAGCGAGGCGCTCAAGCGCGAGCGGACGCGCCAGTGCCCCGTGCTGCCGTGGATGCGCGGCAACGTCTTCCAGGGCGAGGTGGTCTTCGACGAGAACGGCTTCGAGAAGCCCGGCTCCAAGCGCCAGAACCTCTTCGGCGGCAGCGTCACGGTTGTGGTCAACGCCGAGCGCATGGGCTGGCACTACCAGTGGGCTAGCAACAAGCACACCTGCAACAACTTCCATGTCATGCGCACCTACTTTTTCGAGCTGCTGGACGATGGAATCACGCTGCGCAACATGGGCGCCTACGACTCGCCGTCTTTTCAGATCTTTTGCCGGCGCCGCCAGCGCAAGCCCACGGCCAACCTGCACCCGATCGGCCTCGAGGCCGCGCCAGCGCCCGTCGGTCGCGGCCGCTCTCATCAGCAAGAGCAGCAGCAGCAGCAGCCATTGCAACAGCAGCAGTCGCAGCAGGACGAGGCTCAGCAGCCCCACTTCATCAAGGACGAAAATGCTGGCGCTGGCGGCGGCTTCCCTGGGTTCGCTTCATCGTCCTCCTCGGACGGGCTCGGAGATGATCTGCCGGAGATCGACTACGAGAGCATCTACTTTTACGAGGCCGGCACAACCTCGACGACGGACGCAGAGGTTCCAACGACGAACTCGAGCGGAGAGGATGCGGGCGGTGCCGACGCAAGCGCGTCGAGCACGGGCTCGCCTGGCGCCCACGCTGATGCCGACGCCCGCAAGCGCAAGCCGGAGTCGCCCCTGGTCGGCAGCGAGGACATTGGTGGCAATGGTTTTGCGGATGCCGCCGCAACGACCGCGCCGCGGCCGCTCCTGCCGCACCAGTACACGGCGGAGACGGGGCCGGGCGACGAGGACGAGGACGCGTTGCCGATCAAGATGCGGCGCCGCCTGTCGCTGCCGCAATCGCGCCTCGGCCGGCCTGTACTGCCGGAGAGCGCTCTCCTCAAACTGATGGAGTTTTCCTGCTTCCAGGGCACACCGGACCAGGTCGAGCTTGGCGAGGGCGCCGACGCTTTTCAGGCCGACGAGCTCGTTGTTGGCAGCTCCGATACGGCCATCGAGGACTTTTCCTCCAACCTGTTGGGCGGCATCGTCTGCGGCTTCGACATGAACACGCTCATGAACGGCGAGGATTACTTTGGCAGCGGCGCCGCCAGCGACGCCAGCGGCTCCGGGCCTGGCACCCCGGCCTCCGCTTCGCCCGGGCCTGGGCCCGGCTCGCCGCCGCCAGCTCCCGCGCCGGGTCATGACGCGCAAGCCCCCTCCTCGTCCTCGTCCTCGTCCTCGTCGTCCGGGGCTCCACTCGCAGCGCCCAGGCCGTCGCGGCGGCGGCGGCCGCCCGGTCCGAAGCGCATCCCCGTACGCAGTGTCGCCGCCGACCTCGCTGCCTACCTGCAGGAGGAAGAGTCCTTCACGCAGGCCATCAGCGACTTCTTTCAGAGCAACGCGCTCGTGCAGTTTACTGACGACTCGCTCGCCGACCTGTTCAAGAAGTTCGTCGAGGTCGTCCAGATGCACATCGAGGGCTACCTCATCTCCCGCGGCATCTCCATGGAGGACTTCCAGCGCGACCTCGAAAAGGAGTCCAGCATCGTGCAGCAGCACGCTTCCGGCGTCTTCACGCCCAAGGAGAGCGAAATCGAGCCCACCACGCGGTTCTCTGCGTTCAAGCTCAACTTTTTGCGTCGCCTGCGCAGCGAGACGCGGCCCTCCGCCTTTCCGCCCAACCAGTCGCCAGCCAACCCGGACTACGACGTCACCGGCAACTGGATCAATACCGGCCAGGACCAGGAGGAGAGCAAGCGCGTGCACAAGATGCTTCAGGCGCACGGCTACCCGGTCTTCATCTTCCAGACGGTGCGCAGCATGCTCTTCCGCTTCCGGGTCACCATGTCGCGCGACTGGGTCCTCATCCAGGGCGTCAAGAAGCTCATGAGCAACGCCGAGTTCCTCTTTCACTTTGACGGGATCGATCACCCTTTCGAGATTCCCTACGTCGTGCCGCTCGGCATGCCCTCCATTCCGTGCTTTTACCGCTGCGACTCCCTCGAGCGCGCCGGCCGCAAAATCCTGCGCTGCGTCGTGCACGGGAACTTTCCTCGTTCCCAGGGTGGTCGCTTTGAGATCGTGCGCGAAGTCGAGGTCATGCCCAACAAGGAGACCCTCGAGTCGCACGTCTACTTTGACATTGTCCGCGACGACCATTCTCGCGAGACCATTGCCGACATCTCGCAACGCTTCCTCCGCGTCTGCGGCGCCGATGACTACAATGAGCTCCTCGACATCGCCGACGACATCCTTACGCTCTGATGTCGTGTGATTCCTGCTTTTCCTGCTTCTCGGAGTTTTTTTGCCCCTGTACCAGTACCAGGCTACCACAATGATACAATGAAGGTTTCTTATGTTGATGCACACGAGCGAGCGAGCGAGCGAGCGAAATATATGCAACCAAGCCACCAGGCAAAGCTCACCAGCGCGCGTAATTGGCAAGCTCCCCAAGTGCGTGTCGTTTCCTGCCTACTTACCTGCCAGCCAGCCTGCCTGCCTGCAAGCAAGCGCTCCGACAGTGCGCGTGTGACGATTTGCAAGTCCCCCAACTCGCTCCTGCAGTCCCATCGGGTAAACCGGCGAAACATACCCGCTCACGTCAGCAGCGTCGCACGACACCCCGATCTGGGCCGGTCATCAGGACGCGGCCCGACGAGGCGGCGGAAGACGACGGACGGACGACCCACGGCCCTCTCCTCCTTCTCTCTCCACGCCCCTTCAAGTGGCCACGCGCTGCGCCGCGCCTGAGCGCCGGCGAGTCAGACCTTCGAAGGGCACTCCACAGCCAGCGCTGGCGGCGAAACTAGAGAACGACCGTCCGTTAGCGGCGCACGAGCCCGCCCGTCTAACCGGCGGCGGCGCCGCCGCGGCCAGCCCAAAGAAAAAGCAAAGACGCAAGCCCAAGCAAGGTCGCGAGCCCGAGCCCGGCAGGCGGGCGCAGCAGCGAGCGGCGCGCGCGGCCCCGCTGCCGCGGTCGGCCTCCCCGTCCTCCTCGCCAGCTGCGCGGTCTCCATCTTGGTCGGCCCGGCGGCACTCGCGACGTACGAGCGGCAGCAGGGGTAAAAGGGCGCGCTCGACGGGAGCAGGATGCCGGGGCTGCCGCAGGGCCAGCTGCTGGGCAGCGAGGAGGTGCAGCAGAATGTGTCGACGCGGTTCGAGCAGGCGTGCATGGAGCTCAAGGCCAAGGGCGAGCGGCAGCGCGCCGAGGCGGCGCTCAAGGAGGAGCAGGAGCAGCGAGCGGCGGCGCGCGAGGAGGCGGCGCGGCCTATGAAGGAGCGGCTCGAGTACATGAGGGACGCGGATGACGTCATGACGGCCGACATGTACAAGAAGAGCGAGAACCAGGCAGAGGAGGACCGCGACGCCATCCTGGACGACGACGACGAGCTCGACGCGCTGCGCCAGGCGCGCCTGGAGCAGATGAAGAAGCAGAAGAAGCAGATGCAGGAGAATATCGCCAAGGGCCACGGCCAGTACGAGGAGATCGTCGAGGAGGACTTCCTCAAGACCGTCCTTGCCAGCAAGTTCTGTGTCGTGCACTTTTACCACAACGATTTCGAGCGCTGCAAGCTCATGGACAAGCACCTCAAGCTCATTGCCACCAACCACGTCGAGACGCGCTTCTTCAAGATCAACGCCGAGAAGGCGCTCTTCTTCGTTGAGAAGCTGAGCATTCGCACGCTTCCCACGCTCGTCTTCTTTCAGGACGGCAAGGCCATTGACCGCCTGCTCGGCTTTTCCGAGCTTCCCAACGGCGACGAGTTCTCCACGCGCGACCTTGAGGAGCGCGTCGGTATTTCTGGCGTCATCAAGATGGAGCGTGGCTTTTATGACGAGCGCTCCGAGGACGCCAAGCCCAAGGTCCAGGCGCCCGGCATCTTCCGCGGCGTCACGCAGCGTACCGAGGACTTCGAGGACCCCTTCGACGACTGATCAACGTCGCCCTCGTCTCTTCGTTCGCTCGTCTTCGTCCTCCAACGTTTCTCCTTTCGTCTACCTATACCAACGTACCCCTTTCCGGAAATCGCGCAGACGCAGAGCGCTGTCTGCACGTGTTTTCCTTTCTTTGTGCAACCATAACAACAACACATCAACAACACATCGTACAACTCTGGCGCTACTAATGCTCATCGCTATCGTACAACTCTGGCACCGCCAATGGTACTACCATTAGCGAACTTTTAGAACTTGATGCGCTTGCCCGCACGCGGCAACACTTCGTGCACAGACCGACTTCGGGACCGCTTCAGGAACTTGTTTAGCCAGTTTTGCGACGCCCCGTCGCCCCCCTGTGCCTTGTCCGTCGACTCTTGAGCCTTCTTGTGTTTCTTGTGCTTCTTCTTGTTCTTCTTGCCCTTTTCCTTCTTTGTGCTCTTGCCGTCTCCCATCGACACGAGCGACGATGACCTGCTCCGCATCGAGGGCGCTGCATCCACGGCCGATTCCGACGTGCCGCTCGCTATGGAGGACGCACGACTTCGCACAGACTCTGCTTCTTCCGGCCTTTTTGTCCGTCTGGACGTCGCAAGCGGATCCGAGAGGCTACTCCCGGTGCTTGCGGGCGACGGCAGCGCATTCCCCTGCGCTTTCTCTTCCTCTTCGGGTTTTTGCCGCTCAAGGCCCAGGTCGTTTCCGTTGCTGCCCACGGGCGCCGGGGCGGCCGGCGGCGGCGGCGACTCTCTCTCTTTTCCCGCTATCGCTTCTTCCTGCGCCTCCTCCTCCTCGCGGTCGCTGACATCGTCCTTCGTCTCCTCCAGACGAGCCTTCTTTGTTGACGACGTAGACTCCGGTGGTGTTTGCACCGCTTGCGGCTGGGTCAAAGGCTGTATGGAGATTGCTGCCTCAGGGCTTGATGGTGCGCTCATCATCGCCCGCGCGTCCTCCTCCTCGCCCATCTTTTTCTTCCGCAAGACCTTTTCCTCCTTCTTCTCCTTGGTGGCCAGCCCCGTGCCTGTCACTTGCGTCGAGGAGCTCGAGATAGTTAGAGGCGGGCGTTCGTGCTGCGTACGATTCTCCTTCTCACTGGGCGCCGAGGGCCGGCTCGCATCGCTGCCCGAGTCATCAATTAGCGCGCCAATCACCTCTGGGACCAGGAGTCTACCATTCGTCGCACGGGGCGGGCGGCGCTTCACCTCGGTAGGCTTCGCTGGGCTCACCTCCAAGGCAGCAGGCCAACCGAGTCTGCCTTCCTCGTCGCTTGTCTCGACGCTGTCCTGCGACCCAAGCAAAGCGCGGCCCATGCTGACCAACGGCGCGCTCTCCTCCTTGCTTTCAAGCTGGTCCTGAGGGCTCTCCTCCTCCTTGCGTTCGGGCTGGTCCTGCGAGCTCGCCTCCTTGCCTCCGGGCTGGTGGTGCTGGGCGCTCTCCTCCATTTGTTCGGGCTGGTCCTGCGCGCTCTCCTCCTTGCGTCCAGGCTGCTCCTTCGCCTCCATGGCATCTTTACGTTTGCCTTCTTGCGCGTCGGGGACCGTGTCCGCGCCAGGCGACGACGGCGCACCGGCTGGCGGTGCAACGCTCCGCTTTGCCTTGTTCTTCCTCTTCTTCCTCTTCTTCCTCTTGGTCTTGGCCGCGCCAATGGGCTGGCTCAGAACGCCCACCACAGAGCCTTTGCCGAACGTAGGCGACGAGATCGCGGCCGTCGTTTTGCTCTTTGGGCCGCTTTGCGCATCGAATGCGGTGCTCACGCTGCCCTGAGAGTCGCTTCGCGGGGACAGCGCAGCTGCGGGACTCGTCCCCAGAACTCTTGTGTACGGGAGCCTCGTGGGTGTGCCGGTGGAAGCGCGGCTCACGGGGCTGCTGTCTCGACGTCCATTGACCCGGACCTCGCTCGACACCTCCTCGGTCTGCACGCTTCGAGTCACACCCACAGGCGCAAGCTCCGTAGTCTGCGCGCTCTGCGAGACGGTGGCCGGCGGCGCCTCGGTCTGCACGCTATGCGACATGGTGCTCACCGGCGCCTCCGTCTGCACGCTCACTGCGCACAGGGAGGGCGCATCAGTCTGAACAGCGCGCACTCGCATGTCGCGAGACTCCGTTTGGACAGCGCGAGACACGACGGCAACCGATTTCTTGAACGAGGCTTGCGTAGGTTCAGACGCCGGAGCTTGCGCGGGTTGCAACATGGGCATGGCGGTCTTGGCCTTTTGAATCATGTCTTGGACCTGGGCGACGACGAGCGAGGCGGTGAACTGACCACTCTCCAGCTGCAAGTACCCGAGTACGGAAAACGAATTGCCCGAGAGCTCCCACTCCTCAAAGACGCCAGGGATGATGCGTCGTCGCCGAAGTGTTGCAGATTCCTCCCAAGTCGCGGACGCGTCGACACGGATTCTGCAGCGCCACGAGCCGTGCCTGCCGACCGAGGGAGGAAGGAGCTCGATCGGGATCCGGTCGCGCAGGCCGGACTCTTCGGATGGCTGCGTCCAACCGCAGATCCAGTCACCAAAGTCCCAGGCGCAGCGCACCTGCCACAGCTCACGACCCTCCCTGTCGATCTCGGGCCCGGCGTCCACCGCTGGGCCCAAGGTCGTCGGCGCGGGCAGGTCTTGGCTCGCCTCGGCGGCCTGGCTCTGGCTCTGGCTCTGGCTCTGGCTCTGGCTCTGGCTTTGCCTTTCACTCTGGGACTGGCCCGGGCTCTGACTAGCTTCCATGGCAGCGGCGTCGCCCCAGTGGCCCGCCATCCAACTGTCTTCCCCGTCGTCATCGTCATCTTCGTCGTCGTCGTCGCCGCCGCCGCCGCCGCCGCCGCCGTCCTTGCGCGCCCCCGCTGCCCCTCTTGAAGCTTGGCGCAGAGCTGCAGGAACCCACGCGCGCTGGGGCTTGTCGTCGCCCCGCAGAGAGCGAGCGACATCCTCCAAGGCGTCGCAGAGCTCGCCTGGCAGCGCCTGCCAGCTGCGCAGAATGGCCTCCGCGCGATGGGCGTCCGGCACCCCGAGCGGCAGGTCCTCTGCGGCGGACCGCAGCCACAGCTTGGACGAGACTGAGGCGGCCGTGACACGAAAGAAGAAGGCCGGCTTGCACTTGGTCAGCACCGAGCCCACCTTGCGCCGCCGCAGCGGGCAGTCCTGCGCGAGGCTGTCAAAGGCCAGCTGCACCGCGGCCACCTCCAGCACGGCGCCCACGCCGACGCCAGCGCAGCTTCGCGCGGCCTCGGCCTCCAGCAGCACGCGAGCCCGCCTGCTGCCGTCGCTGATGGTCAGCTCGGCGCCCGAGGTCGCCAGCACGAGCGCCTCGCCGCCGCTGCCGAGCGGCGCCAGCTCCAGCTCCTGCTCCCGCTCCCGCTCCTGCGCCGCGGCATTCGCTGCGCCGCCGGCCGCCGCGCGGCCGCGCCGCCGCGCCGCCGCGCCGCGCAGCCACCGCTCCGCCTCCTGCGCCACCCACGCCATCGCGCGCGCGCCCCGACCCGCTCTGCCGCGCGCCGCCGCCGCGACCGCCTAACCGTAGCCGCGACCGCCGTCGAGCCCGGACTCGGAGGTCAACGACCGTCCTGGTGACCACCCCGCTCGACTCGGACTCGGAGGCCGGGGCGGCCTGCGCGGCGGCCTTGGAGCACGCCGAGAGCCTCGCGCCGCCCGGCCGGAGGAGGACGGCAGACCCCCCTCGGCGCTTCAGCGGCGGGACTCGAGCCGCTGGAGCTGCTGCACGTCCACGGCCAAGACGGCGTGCAGCGCAGCGATCTTGGCGAGGGCAACGTGGAGAGGATGACGACCATCGATGAGTCAGAAGACGTGGAGGATGGAGCTCGGGGGCGGGAAGGAAGAGCGGTGGAGGAGTGAAGGTGGAAGCGCATGCCCCATGGGAGTGGATCTTGAGGGGAGCGAGCAAATTGCGCAGATTGACCTCGGCGCGCTCGTTCTCGTTCGAGGCCACGCAAACTGAGAACTCGAAGGTGGCCCGCTTCGTTGTGCATGCAAGAAATGACCAAGTCACTGCCCGCTGAGGCCCGAGGGCCTGGCCCACGGGCACTGGCAGGCCTCCGAGTCCGAGTCTGGGGCTCGGGTCGAAGGCGACTCAAAGTCGGTTGCGCGCCACGCCGTTATGACCGTTCACCGGTCACCCCTCCAGCAGAAATCATGGGAAATAAGAGCCTCTCAACGTGAACAACATTCTCGCTCACGAGCTCGCGCGTAGTCAGCTCATGCGGTGCGGGCGCACGCTAGCGTGCGCTGGTGCGCTGGCGACGATGCTGCACGCGGTGCTGGCGGCGACGTTGCTGCTAGCGTCGCTCCCGGGAGCAGCGCTGGCAAGAAGGTCCATAGGCGAGGCCCGGGGCTCGGACTCGTGGGTCTTTATGGACGGCTTCTCCGTCGGCAGCAATGAAAAGGCGAGCGTGAAGGTCGAGACGGTGTACCCGACCTCGTTCCCGCCAAAAGTCGCGCTGTACTTCGCGCCGACAGGGACACGAAAAGGCACCGAAAATTGGCGCAAGGGCCTGGAGGACGCACTCACGTGCGGCGAGATGCTGGAGACTGCGGACTTCGTCGTTGACCTGTACAGTGCCAATGAGGAGACGCTGGGGGTCGACGCCTTTGAGACCGAGGTGGTCTCTGGGACGGACTTCACGCGAGCCTCTCTGCGCGTGCCCGTCACGGCGAGCAGGACGGGCAAGTTCATCTACATCGCGGCAGCCAACTGCGCAGGGGGCGCAGCGGCTGGCTGCGTGGCGTGCGCCGAGGGCGTGGAGCTGAGCTGGGATCTGCAGCTTTCGCGCGGTGACGGGCGCTGGTCAGAGCTCGGCGCCGACGAGACGCCTGTCCTCTCGTTGTCCGCCTTGTCACTCGTGGTGTACCTGGTATGGCTGGCAGGCTTCGGGCGGGGCATCGTGCGCAAGCTGCGCCGCGCCGTCAAATACCACGCCACGGTGTCCACCCTCTTTTTCGCGATCCGCTTGCAGTCCTGGTCGCTACTGCTGCGCGCGGTCGCGCTCGTCTGGGCCGCCGAGACCGGCGCAGCGCCAACGGGCGTCGAGCTGTGCGCTGACCTGCTCCACCAGAGCGCCGCGTATCTGACATTGCTGCAGTGCTTTCTTCTTGCTTTTGGGTGGACCATCTGCACGCGAAAGATTGCGGCCAAGCGACGTATCAAGCTCACGGTTTTCATGCTCGCCTATGTCGTACTTGCATACGTCACGGTACTGCATCACCACCTCGTAACGACCCGATCTGAGGTGGCCTGCATCTATGACTCGGCGCCGGGCCATGTGCTTATTTTCCTCCGCGGCCTTGGCTTCTTGTGGTTCCAATACTCCGTCTCGTACACGCTCAAACGACACGGCCGGAAACGGGGCTTCTACGCCAAGTTCCGTGTCTTGGCCGGCGTCTGGATGCTATCCATGCCCCTGCTCGCGGCACTTCTGAATCGCGCGCCGCTCCTCTTCCGCGCCACGGCCTTCTTCGCCGGCGAGCTGCTGGCCATCATGCTGTGCCACCTCGTTCTGGGCACCATGTATGACCCTGAGGGCTGCTTTGCGTCGTCCTTCCCCTTTCACGTGACCACCACAACCATGCTTATTGACGCCAGAGCTCGAGAGAATCCTGCCTCGCGCGCAGCTACGCTCAATAGCAGCGTGCAGCGGGCCCTAGCCTTCACCGCAGACACAATGGACGACCTCCTGGGCCACATGACGGAGATCGACCCGTCAGAGAGAGACCTTGTCAACCGCGACGAGGACTTGGCAACCCCACACATGCCAACCGTGGCAACCTGGTGATTTATCATTTGAATACGTTCCGGGGGAAGAGGAGGACAGGGAGCACAAGGGGCGGTGGTGGGATAGGTGGGGTGGTATCCAACCCATGGTAGACTCTCTCTCAGACAAAATGTTCACACGAGCTACTCAAATTCCATCGGACATGGCGGTCGCCTGGAGCACGTCCTCCGGCAGCTCCATGCCCAAGAGGTGACCAAGCGCGATCTCAAAGGTAGTCAGGTAGTACGCGGCCTCGCCCGAGACCAGCTCGTCATTGAGCAGGTCGCGCAGCAACATCGTCGTCGCGTACGCGTGCTGCAACTCGGCCTGCAGAATGACATAGGTGACGACAGGGAGGAACTCGTCCGCGTTCATGTCCGTAACGCCGCAGCGGCCGGCCTCGGCGTAAATCTCGTCCTTGAGTCGGAGCAGCACTCGGAGCTTCAGTGATGGCATGTCCACGTCGTCGAAGCTCTTGAGCGTCGCGATTGCGCCGCGCCATGACGCCGCGCCCAGCGCCTTGCGCTCGGGGAGCCCCAGCAGCCGGCGCAGGTCCTCGGGCGGCATGCTGCGCAAAATCAGCCCGCGCTCCTGCAGCGCGCACTCCTGCGCCGAGTGCTGTCGGAGCGCGCCCAGCAGGAGGCGCGACAACACGGGCGCCAGCACCACGCGCTCCACGCAGAGCCGCACGTGGTCCACGATCTTGTCCCAGTGCTCGGCGGACCGCGACCCGCTCTCCTCCAAGAGGCGTTCCTTGCGCCCGCCCGAGATCTTCTTCACTAGCGAGTTGATGAGCTTGCCCGTGGCCGGCGCCGGCACACCTGGCACCACCGTTGGCGTCCGCGCGCCGCCGGCCGCGCCGCCGTGCTGGGACGCGGCCATGCCACCCGGGGCCTGACCGCCGCCGTCGCTACCGCCGCCATTCATCCCGGTTTGCGGATCGCCGAGCGACGTGCGCCCCAACGAGTTCACGATGTCGCCCGACGACCGAATGATCTGCGCGCCTGCATTCTCGGCCAGGACGCGCAGACGCGCAGCGGCCGTCGAGTTATGCGCTCCGCTGCTGCTGGAGCCCGCGGATCCGCCCTCGCCGTTCGGCCCGCTCGTGCCGCCCGAAGCCGCCGAGCTGGCGCTGCTTGAGCCACCGCCCGCGCCGCCGGCTGCTCCTGGAGTGCTGCCCGCATCGCGCTTGCGCAGGCGCGCACGAAAGGCGCGGATCACCTTGCCCTCCTCCTCAGACTCCGACTCGAAGAGGGACTCGATCCAGCCCTCGATCGCGTAGAGGCTCTCCAGCAGCATCTGGTCCAGCGACCAGGGCGGCTCGCATCGCAGCGAGACCTCCTCGAGGTGATTTTCCTCGCTCCGGGCCGGCCGCGGCACGAGCGACTTGAGCATGATCTGCAAGGGCACATCCGGCTCGTGTGAGTACACGCGCTGGTACCAGTCGCCGTTCCGCCGCACCGTGGTGATCCACTTGGTCAGAACCTCGTACTGGGCCTGGATCGGCCGCAGGTCGATCGGTGCTGCGCCTCTTCGCTGGGCCTCCTGCTCCTGCTCCTGCTCCTGCTCCTCCTCCTCCATGAGAAAGGGCGCGTCAAGCCCGAGCTGGCCGGACCCGGACGGCGTGCCGCGAGATTCGCCATCACTTGGGCCCTCGCTACCCACCGCAAGTCCGCCGTCACTGACGCCGGTGCTCGCGCCCGAGGTCCGCTGCGGGTCCAGGCCCTCGCTCGCGCCGTCAAAGATGCCGAGCGGGTCAAATTCGCTCACGCTGGCGCTTGAACCGGCGTTTGCGCTCCCCGTGCTGGACGATCGAGCATGGTGCACGGCGCTCCGAGGGCCGTCCGCCTTGGACACCGCACCCCCCGCGTCCGTCGCCGCCGCAGACGCTAAGGCGCTGCTGGCGCTCCTGCCGCCGCTGATGTTGCTGCCGTCGGTGCCAGCACCGCTGGCATTCCGGCTGTCCGTGTCCTGCTTGCCGGCCTCGGGTACCGCGGGCGCATCGTCGGCCGCGCAGTCGGCCACCTGCAGCGCACGCAGCGAGAAGATGAGCCCATGCAGATACGGGATTCGCGCGCCGCCCAGGAAGGGAGTCGGATCAAGCCCGAGCGGTACGGCGCGCGCGTCGTCGTCGGCCCGAAGCCAATCGGAGTCGGCGTCCTCCAAGACCGCGGCCGACGACAATGCCCGCGCCTTCTCGCCGTTCTCGTCGCGCTTGGAAGCTCGGCGCGCGGCGCCCGGCCGTGGCGAGTCCAGCGTGGTGTCGTTGGGCTTGGTGAGCACCTCGCCAAGGCCCGTGAGCACCTTGAGGTCCTCGAAGGACTGCCATTTGTCAGCCGCCACATTACGCCAGGTCAGCTCCAGTCGCCGAATGGGCCGTGACCCGAGCGCCTCGAGGCACGCCATGACGAGCGAGGCATTGCGCAGAGAGGGCCCCGCGGCGACCGCGGCGATGTCGATGATGCACTCCACGATGCGCGCCCGGAAGCTGGGCGTCTCGCCACGCAGAACCTGCGTCTTGAAAAAGTACACGAGCTTATCGTACTCGGCCAAGAAGCGCTTCTCCGAGCTGCAGGCGCCGTCCTCGGCTCCGGGCGGGCCATTGGCGAGGAGAATGACGCGCGCAGGGTCCGTCACCATGTAAAGACGCTCGAGCCGCAGCGAGATCTGCACGGCCACGGCAGCTGGGTGGTCGTGCCATTCCGCGAGGAGCAGCTCCGCCTCGGCCCGCCGCGCCGCCGCGGCCGGGCCGTCCTCGTCCTCGTCCTTCCAGCTCCCCGACCCGTGCAGGAGCGGTGACAAGATTACGTTGCTGTGCGACGGCACGTACGAGGCGCTCATGCGGCGCTCCGAAGGCATCGGCATGGAGCCGGGCGGCGCCGAGGCCTGCGGGCCGCCGGGCCCCGGACGCTGGCGGGTGCCGGCGTCGACGCTGCGCGCCAGGCTCGCCTCGATTGGCCCGGAGAGCGAGGCTGCCGTGGCCTTGCTCCGCCGCAGCAGGTCGCGGGGCGACGTTATCGCCCTTGCACTCGACTCCTTCACCATGTCAAAACTGCTGCGGCGCCGGCTCCGGCTACTGCCAGAGCTCCCGCTGCCCTGCTGCTGCGGAGGTGAGAGCCCAGCGTCCGGCGTGGCGCCACTGCCCGACGAACCAGTCCCGGCCCCGCTGGCGTTGCTCGCCGCCGGCTCCAGCGAGCTCAGCCGCTTCAGTAGCGCCATGCTCGGCGCGGACTGGCCTGTCTCGTGGTGGAACGAGCGGTAGGGCAGCAGCGGCAGCAGTCGCAACTGCCGGGACGAGGTGTCAACCACGCTCTCCAGACACCTGTGCAGGTACAGACCGTACTCGGGCAAGTCGGCTGCGGCGAGAATCTCCAAGAAGCACTCCGCGTGGCCCTGGCTGCCCTCGCCGCCGGGACGGCCCAAAATCGTCTCGAGCGCAGCAGCGTCCGCCTCGAGGCGCCGCCGAAAATTTGGGTGCGTGAGCAGGAGCAGC
Organism: Thraustochytrium sp. TN22; assembly: GCA_013306675.1. Taxonomy (NCBI): domain Eukaryota; class Bigyra; order Thraustochytrida; family Thraustochytriidae; genus Thraustochytrium; species Thraustochytrium sp. TN22. The sequence goes on along the minus strand of JABLUY010000034.1, from coordinate 51,996 downwards.
ACAAAAGAGGTCGCACGGGACGCCTCCGTGGGCAGAGGCAGCACCGAGCGCTCCGGGTCGACCACGTCCTCGGGCGTGCCCAAGATCTTCTTGAAGCGCCTCATCACGTACCTCAGCAAACCCGCGAGGGAGACATCCCGCCGCTGCGCAAGCTCCATAAAGTCCAGATTCAGCACGATGGCCCTGCTTGTAAAGTCGTCGTCGTTCTCGTGGCCCACGAGCCCAGGTCCGTGCGCGTCGGCGTCCTGGCCGCCAATCACGCGAGCTGCCAAGAAGTCGTCCAGGCACGCATACACCTCATCGGCGGCCGACGCCGGTTGTAGAGGAGGCGACGGCGGCGATGCGTCGGTCTCCTCTTCGGTGAATCCCAGCAGGTCCACCTCGGCGGCAACCTCGGTGCCGCCCTTGGGTGGCGGCGGGGAGGCGGGGTCCTGCGCCTCGGCACAGATGGTGTTCATGGTGCGCAGGATGCGCTGGAAGATGGGCCGGTCCACGTGCGAGTTGAGCGCCGCATTGCCCGTCTGGTAGGCCTGCGAGATGACCATGCGGATCTGCACGTCGCCGCGCGCCGACAGGCACAGATTGTTCAGCAGCATGGACGTCCAACACGCAAGCTCGCGCGCGGTCTCCATCTTTGTTTCGCGCGCGTCAGGCGGCCGCGGGTGCGGCTTGGCGTTCGGCGAAGTCAAGCCGCCGTGACCTGGGGCCTGGCTCGGCGTTTGGGCGCCAGGGGAAGCCGCGGCCGCGCGCGCCGCGGCGTTGGCCTGGTTCTGCGCATTGGCCTGGCGCCGAATGAGATTGTTGAAGAGCGTCGAGCCGGCCGTGACCGCATTGCGCGCCGTCGAGTTGATGGACTCCATGGCCGTGCCGGGGTTGTCCCCGCCGTTGGCGCCGTCGCCCAGGAGCCCATTGCCGAGACCGCCGAAGCTGCGGCGCCGAGGTTCGCGCGGCGGCGAGTAGGATCCCGTTTCCGAAGAGGGCGGCGATGGCGGCGTGTGCGGCGCAAGCTGGCCGGCCTGCGCGCGCTCCTCGGCGTCCAGCTGCTCCGCGAGACGGCGATCCGCCAGCTCCTGCTCCGTGAGGTGCTGGTCGGGGGAGGAGGGTGGCTCCGTGACCACGAGGCTGGGCGGTGGTGGCGCGGCCTCGGCAAGGCTAAGCAGCGCCGTGGTGGAATTGTGCAACACCTGCACCACATAGCCGAGGGAGCCCTCGTAGTCGAGAATGGCGCGCGCGCCAGACGGGCCGGTGCTCATCATACAGAGAAGCCCATTGAGCGCGTTGTGGAGCGCCAGGTCCTCGCGCGGCACGACGGCGGCCCGGCGCAGCAGGCGCTCCACGTGGGGCTCCAGGTCTCGCCTAGCTTGGACGTTGAAGATGGCAATCGACGCGAGGATACGAAAGACGAGCTGAAGGGCCATGCGGTCTGTGATGTTGTCGCGCTCCACCATGTCAGCGAGCGTGGTCGGCACCTTGGCGTCAGCCAGCATACGCGCGCCGAGCTCGGAGGCGCTCACGTTGAGAAGCACACGCAGGCTCGAATTTAGCAGCGCTAGCGTGCGGTTCTTGAGCTGCCAGTGCGCGACCATGGCGTCCACGATGATGCGCACGCCGTAGGCGCGCAGCAGCACGCAGACCGCGACCTCGTCACCGTCCATCTTGACGAAGGGGCCCAGCTGCTTGAGGATGTCCAAGCAGCTGCCCACCAGCTGCACGCGCGCCACCTGGTCCTTCTCCGGGCCGCGCACGTAGAACTGCCTGATGATGGCGATGATGGACGACACCACGCCCTTCTCCACAGCCAGCTTCCGGTTCTGCTGCTCGCGCAGGATCTCGCGCACCAGGTCCGTCACGAGCGCCTTGCATACTTTGGCGTTGTCCTGGTGCGCGCCATCCTCCAGGCTGTTGAGCAGGTGCTCGATCACGTCCTCGAAGTTCACCATGATGCTCGCGGGCGCCGCCGCGCGCGCCGCCGCGGGCGCCGCCGGGAGCCGTCGCGGGTGCGGTGCCCGGTGTCGGGCCGCGCCGCCCGAGCCGCCGCCCGCCCGGCGGACGGAGCCGACGGGGAGTGGAGGGGTGGCGACCTAGGCGAGCCTCGCCAGAGCTCTTTGGAGCTCGCTCCGGAGATAGTGATCTGCGAGCGAGCCCGGCCCTGCGGCCGCGGCGCGCCAGACCAGAGCGCGCGCCGCCGCCGCCCGCGGCGCGATGGACGCGGCGGCGCTGCGCACGCAGCTCGAGGACGTCGACCGCCTGCTGCGCGACGACCCGGCCAACGACGGCTACCTCGAGCTGCGCAAGAGCCTGCTTGAGGCCATCGAGCTCGCCGAGGACGACGACGAGGACGAGGACGACGACGACGAGGAGGAGGACAAGGAGGAGGCGGCGGCGGCGGGGAAGGAGCAGGACGCCGGGGAGAAGGCAGCGGCCGAGGATGAAGGCGCGGGCGGACGAGCAGAGCCCGCCGAGGCGGACGGCGCCGAGGCAGGGGCCAGCGGCGCTGGGGGCGCCCAGGCCAGACCGCAGAAGCGACAGGGGTTCGCGCTGCCTGCGAAGATGAAGCGCAAGCGCGAGGACCTGGAGAAGATCGTCCTCGGGTCGGTGTGCGAGGTCTTCGAGGAGTCCAAGGGGTTTTGGAACAGCGCCGTGCTCGAGCAGTACGCGGACGCCGACGGCAAGTGTGCCGTGCGATTCTTGCACGCGCCGGACGACGTGCGGCGCGTCAACCCGGAGGGCGTGCGGCCTATGAAAAAGGCCAAGACACCCATTGACAAACTCGCACTGCAGATTGGCCTGCCATGCGAAGCGCGGTACTCGGGCGACGGCAAGTCATACCCGGCAACGGTGCTGCGCGTCACGCCGCATGGCTGCGTGGTGCGCTTCCAGCGCTACCATAACGAGGAGGAGGTCGCCTACGAGCATCTGCGCCTGCTGTCGGCCGAGGAGGCTGCGCAGCCCAAGACTGATCGCGACGCCATTGCGGCTGCCATGGCCGGCTTTGCGCCTGCCGAGGCCGCTGGGGCTAGCGCCACCGAGGCCACCAGCGCCGAGTCCGCGTCCACGTCTGCGCCTCGGCTCAGCCAGGACATCGCGAGCGTCCCGGACCACCTGCGCATCAAGCCGACGGACTCCGAGAAGGAGCGCGACCGGAAGCGCAAGCTGCTGAAGCAGCTCAAGAAGCAGACCAAGGCGGCCAAAAAGGACCTCGCGCTCGAGGAGAAGAAACACGGCTGGAAGGCTTTTCAGGCGCGTCAAACGAAGAAGCGCAAGTTTTGAATGCCATGACTTGCCGGCCCGCGCCCGCATCAGGTGTAATGTGTTGGTCTTAGAATAGGGAATCACGAAACACGCCTTGCACAGCGGGGGGCGACGGGGGGATTTTTTCCTCTCGCGATGGTGCAAGAGTACATCACTTTTCGGCTTCACCCTGAGTTCATCTCTTTGCAACTTCACCGCTCGCCCGGTGCTTTCATTTGCACTTGTCATCAGGAATCCTCCGCGAGCCGCTCGTAAACAGCATTTAGGAATACGCGCTCGATGGCCTGACCCGTCTTGCGGTTCACGTTGCGCACCGTGGCGTACTTGCACTCGAGCTTGCGCATGGCCAAGCCGGGCCCCAAACCGGCCAAGAGCCCGTCCAGGTACTCGACTGCGAAAAAGTAGCACTGCACGCCGTCCTGCTTCACGTACCAGTTCTCGCCCAAGCGCGTCTTGCAGCGCGTCTGCACCATGTCGAAGAGCCCGTAGTCGCGGAAGCACAGTTGGCCACCCGGCCGCAGGCATCTGCAAAGCTTGCGCAGCACCTCCTGATGGCGCGCGGGCGCCACCGCGGAGAGCGTGAAGACGAGCAGCCCAAAGTCCAGCGTGGCCTCGGCCATGGGCAGCGCGTCGCAGCAGACCACGTCGCAGACGCCCGCCTCAACGCGGTCTGCGACGCCGTCGCGGGCCGCCGCGACGCGCAGCGCGTCGATGGCAGACGGCGAAACGTCAACCAGGTGCGCCGTCAGCTTCGGCAGCTCGCGCAGCAGCGGCAGCGCCGCGGCGCCCGTGCCGCAGCCCAGCTCGCCCAGGTGGCGCGGCGCCTCGGCGGCCTGCGCGAGCCCTGCAAAGGCCTGCCGCAGGTACGCGCGCTCCTTGAAGAAGCCAGCCGCGTGCTTGGCGTAGAAGGCCTCCCAGCTCTGCGCGAGGCGGTCCTCGCCCGCGAGCACCTGCACCTCGCGCGCCTCCAGCACAGGCGGCGCGTCCTCGCCCACGCACCGCGCCCGGCGTTTGGCCGCCACCTCGCTCCACGCAAAGTCGCTGTCGTAGTACTCGGTGTCGCTGCCTCGCTTCAGCCGCTCGCGCGCCGGCGCGCCGGCCGCGTCCGTGCTGTCGTCCATGGGCTGCGCGACGGCCGTCTTCACCTCATCCCGTTCGTCTCGCTCGTCCCGCCGCGGCGCGTCGGGGCGCTGCGGGCGCTGCGAGGCGGCGGCGCGCCCGCTCGGCACGGACGGCTCTGCATCCGCCTTCATTCAGGGTCTGGCGCGTCTGCGCCGCAAGCGGGATGCCCGGCCGCCACAGGTTCATGTTCTCCATCTAGCTAGCTAGCACTTCGCAGCAAGCAACACCAGTAAGCTTACATGATACATCATCATGCACAGGGCGGCGACGAAAAGGGGCTGCGTGGCGAGCTCCCTGACAGTTTTCTAGGAATGGTGGGCCTGGTGGGCCTAGAGGCAAGCGAAGGCGCGGTCATGAGCGAAGCGGTCGAGGAGCCCAACGAGATGGCCGCCAGCGGCCGTGACGAGGCCGAGGACAGCTTACGGCCTGCGAGCACGGCGTCGAGTCGCGCACCGGAGTGTATCTCCTGAACGGCGGCCTCCGGCAAGGCGTGCATGTGGGCATGGAGCGGCAGCTTGTCCAAGAGGTAGGCCAAGAAGCCCACGGGCGGCGCTGGCTGGAGGTCCTGGACGGTCTGCCGCAGCGTCTCGTCGGTGTCGGGCTGCCGCGCGGAGAGCTTATGTAGCACGCGCGCAAGGACGGCGCCTTGAGCGCGCGAGGATGCGCGCCAGAAGAGTTGCTCCAAGGCCTCGTCGTCGTCTGGATCCACGCAGGCGCCCTCGCGCGCGTCGCTCCGCCAGCTCGGCTGCACATAGACGCTCGTGGTCTGCGGCGAGACGTAGCCTTGAAAGATGGCTGGTGCTAGCTGCGCGTGGAGCACACGCAGCAGCGGCTGGCGCTCGCCGAGGCGCCACAGCGCGTCGCACGCCACGGCCGCAGAGAGGTCGCCGCCAGGGTCGAGCGACTCGCTGCGCGGCTTGCGCGGCGGCTGCCGCTCCGCCCACGCGCAAAACTCCGCCAGCTTGCTCGGTTCTAACACGGGCGGTCTGCCGACGATGCTCCCAGCCGCTATGCTCATGAGGTCCGTGTGCTCAGATCGTCTCTGCTGCGAAGCATGCAGCACTCGCCAGAGCAGCGTCTGCAGGATTTCGTCCAACACATTCTTCTCTGCAGGCAGTGCGCTCGTTCGTGCAGCCAGCACCGGCAGCTCCTTAAGCAGGTACACGGTCTTGGCCAGCTCCGGGTCTTCCAGTACGGCTGCCTTGAGCGAAGTCGTCGACCGCCGCTGCGCGAGAAAGGCGCTGCTGCTTCCACGCTTGTCCATGGGTTGGGTTGTTCCTGCTGCGCCGAGCCGCCGCGCCAAGTCGCTGCGCCGTGCCCCTGCGCCGTCCCCCTGCGCCGTCCCCCTGCGCCGAGTTCGGGCTCGAGCTCGCGTTTGGATGCCTTGTCCCTCCCTGAATGCCGTCACCATCGATAGATGGACAATGGACACTTACGGTGTGCGCTTGGGGACTCCCGGGGTCCGGGCCCTGACGGTGAAGCGGCGTGAAGCGCCCCCCCTGGACTCAAACCCTTTGGCAGGTGCTGGCCGCAAACAGTCGGAGCTACGGTCGCAGTAAGCGCAACGCGGCACTACGCTGGCACTGGCAATTGGCGGGAGCCAAGAAGCCCGAGAGCCAGGGAGCTAGGCACGCTGGCACAGAAACGTATGGTTTACGGATACAAAGCGCAGTAAGTCTCACTTTCAGTCAGGGCTTGGCGGCCGCCTCGAGCTCGAGCACGCGCGCGCGGAGGCGGCCATTCTCGTCCTCGAGGTCTCTTTGCCTTTCCTCGATAGCTGCGATCTCGTTGGACCACTCGGCAATGGTGGCGTCCTTCTTGCGGAGCGTGTCCTCGAGAAAAGAGCGATCGGCGCGCGTGACGGACTGCTCTAGCGCGTACTTGCGGACCTCGGCCTCGAGCTCGGTGACGCGAGCCTCGAGCTGGCGCACGTAGTCAACGGCCGTCTCGGTGGACAGCACTGAGCCCTCGGCGCCGTCCTCCTCCGTGAGCGGGCCGGTGGGCAGCACGAGGCTGTCCACGCCGGCGGATCCAGGGCTATCGGCGCTCTGCAGGAGGCCCGCAAGCTGCTCACGGATGTTTCGCAGCTCGGAGGTGATGGAGTCTCGCTTGCGGCTGGCCGACCGCGGCTGCGCTCCGGCGGCGCTCTCCGGCACGGCGAGCGACGAGGCGCCGGTCGACCCGTTCCTTCGGTCCGGGGACATGGAGCTGGCCCGCGCATCGTCTTCGCTGCGCGAGCGCAGGAGGCGCTCTCGCGAGACGTCCTCGGCGATCTCGCGGTCGATGGACGAGATGCGGCGGAAGAAAGGCGTGCGGCCCTTGGGGCGGTCGGTGCCATCATTGTCCTCGTCGTCCTCGTCCTCGTCGTCGCGGACATGATCGCCGCTGCGCGGTGAGCCATCGCCGTCGCCGCCAAGACCCTTGAGCGCCTGGCTGGGGCCGATGCCGCCCTCGCCGGAGGCCTGCGAGGCGGCCCGCGAGCGCGTGCTGGAAGAGCGCGGCCCGAGTGACGAGGAGTTGAGGATGACGCGATTCAGATTGGCGATGGCGGCGTCAATCTGCGCGCGCAGGCGGTCCTCGCGGTCCCGCGAGGCGTCCGCCGGCGACATGGGCGTGAGCGGCGAGCGCGGGGGGGCCGAGGACGCAGGCGGCGTCCCGGGCGGCGTGAGCGGCGGTGCTGCTGGCAAGCTGGAGGGTGTGTCGGCAGCGGCGAAGCCGCCACTGCCGCCGCTGCCGCCCTCGCCGCCGCCGCCAGGGGTGGTGGCTACGCTGCTGGCAGTGTCGGAGCGGCGCTCGGCGTCGGCGAGCTTGCGGCGCAACTCAGCGATCTCACGCTTGTACTGAAGCAGAAGCGCACGCTCGTCGAGCACCTCGTTGACCTGAACAGTGCGCGAGACCTTCTTTGCGCGCGTCGCGAAGCGCAGCGTGCTGAGCGTCTCCTCGCGCGCGCCCTCCCAAGGCGTGCACGTGCAGACGATGGAGACACGCGAGTTGCCCTGCAGCGAAGACTGCAGGATGCGCGTGAGCTTGGAGTCGCGGTACGGGATGTGCTGGCCCTTTTGCGCGGCGCCGTCGCTGAGTTTGTAGATGATGTTGGTGAGCGTGAGCAAGCTCTTGTTGATGTGCGAGCCCTCCTGGCGGCGCGTCTTGGACTGCACGTTCTGCGCGCTCTCGCTGCCAGCGAGGTCGACGAGGTTGAGCGTGGCGACGCGCGCCGGGCGCGAGTCGTTGTCGCCCGCCTTGACCTTGCTCTCGATGACGAGGCGGAAGATGGTGTGCGAGCGCGAGCTCTGCTGGTTGTAGTCGGTGCAGCCCACCTTGCGCTGCGCCTCGCCGGCTGAAATGAGCGCGAAGACCTGGTCCGGCGACACGACGATCTTCTCCTCGAGGCCCTGCACCTGCGGGCCGCGACGCGGATCCTCGAAAACTTTGAGGTTGGTCGACGCCGGCTCGAAGAGGTCGTTGATGCTCTCGTTGTACACCTCCAGATAGGATGCGCGCAGCAGGAACTCACGCTCCTGATTCGCGCCCACATAGGCGAAGACGTCGTGCACGGCGCGCGGGATCACGCCCGGGTGCTCCGCCGTGCCCTGCATCGAGAACGTCTTGCCGGTCGAGGTCGGCCCAAAGGCGAAGGCCGCGCAGTGCTTGCCCTCCATGGACGAACGCACCAGGTCGCGCATCACCTCCTCGTACAGCGTCGCGTTCGTCTCGCCCGTGTCGAAGACGCGGTCGAAGACGAACTGGCCCGCGCTGTCTGTGGCGCTGCCCGCGCCGGACGCCCCGCCCGCCGCATCGCCGAAGAGCTCCCGCGTGCGCTGTCGCGATCGCTCGCCGCGCGTCACGGGGAAGAGCGCCAGCACGCTGTGCTTGTTCCAGCTCCACGGCGCCACCTCGGGCACGTCCACGCCCAGCTCCGCGGCTGCCGCCTGCTCGCTGGCGCTGCCGCTGGCGCGCCGCTCGCGCGCGTTCACCGGCCGAAACCGCACACAGACCTTGATCGACTCATGCTCGAGCCCGCTCGCGCTCGACGCCGCCGTCGACGCCGAGCTGCGCGCCGTCGACGCCAGGCTGCGCGCCGGCGACCTCGCCGCCGCCGCCGGCCCCGCCGCCGCCATCTCCTCCTCGGCCGCCGCCGCCGCCGCGCTGCGCGCCGGGCCTCGCCGCTGGCGACTCGCCGCGGGCCTCGGCCCGCGCGCCGCCGCGCCGCCGCGCTGCCGCGCCGCCGCGCCGCCGCGCCGCGCCGCGCCGCGCAACCGCCCGCCTCGGCGAGCTCTTCGAGTTGCCAAATTTGAATTCCAAGCAACTTGAAGTTGAAGTTGAAGTCGCTGCGCGCTCGTGTCCCCGTGCGGTGCGCGCCTGCGGGAACGCGGACGGGGTTCGCGAACAGTGTGCGGATCTTACCAACCGCGCGCACACGCGATCAAAGTCGGCCAACGACGATGGACGCCGCTCAAGCCAAGCCTTCAGATCAAGTTCGGGGTCGCCTCGCCACGCGTGCGGGCGCGCGGCGCGCGCTTGCGGCGGAGGCCGCCCTGCGCCTGCCGCTGCCGCTGCCGCTGCTGCTGCGGCTGGTGCAGCTACGGCTAGAGCAAGAGCGACTGCGACTGCGACTGCGACAGCGAGCTGGAGGTTGCTGGGCCTGGGGCTCGTTCGGAGGCGCGGTGGAACGTCGCGCCTCGCGTCGGCGGGGCGATGGGGACGGCGGTGTCCGGTCTGCTGTTCCAGCCGCCGCCGGCGAGCTTTGAGGCGGACGATGGCAAGTTCATCAAGCTGTATACGCGGCGCGGGAGCGCGATCAGCGCGTTCTACGTGGACCGAGGCGCAAGGTTTACGCTGCTGTACAGCCATGCGAATGCGGAGGACCTCGGCATCTTGCATCCGTGGCTGAGCCAGGTCGCGCGGCACCTGCGAGTCAACGTGTGCGCCTACACGTACACGGGATACGGCCACAGCGTGAGGCCGCCCTCGGAGGAAGACTGCTTCGCGGACGCAGAGGCCGCGCTGGACTACGTCATGGTGGTCAAGGGCGTCCCTACGAAGCGCATCATCCTGTGGGGCCGCAGCCTTGGCACGGGCCCCACGTGCTACCTAGCGCAGCAGCAGTCCGCCAAAGGTAAGTTCGCCCTTTTTCCCCCGTCTCCGCCGGGAGCGGCGCAGGGTTGATGGACACACCGACTGACGTCTGCGCATTGGGGCCCGCACTCGCTCGCAGGCGACCCGGTCGCCGGCGTTATCTTGCATAGCCCCCTGATGTCGGTCTACCGCGTGGCCTTTCATTTCCGCTTCTCGCTGCCGGGCGACCGGTTCTGTAACATCGACCGCGTGCCGTACATCAAGAGCCCGATCCTCATCGCGCACGGCACGCATGACGAGATCGTGCCCTTTTGGCATGGGCTTGAGCTGTATGCAGCCATCCCAGAGGTGTACAGGTACGTAGTAGGCCAGCGCGCGTTCGGCTCAAATTGGCGTCCACTCACCTTCGGTGCCTGCGCGCACTCGTCCGCCTCTCCGTTCCAGATTTAAGCCGTACTGGGTGCAGGAGGGCGGCCATAACAACATCGAGACCAAATTCGCCAAGGAATTTTTCGGGCGCATCGCCGACTTCATCCGCGCCATCGAGGACCCACCGATCCACCAGGTTTCCGACGAGACCTCCGCCCAATAAATCGCGTGGGTTGGTCGCCATGACGGGCCGACGCGCCTGGGCGGTCGTCTTTTCCATCTGGTTCGCCACCTCGATGCGGCCGACGGCGGCGTACGAGGCGGTGGACGTCTTCTTGCCAGTGCTAGAGCACTCGCCGGCGAACTTCTTTCCGAAGCTCGCCGCCTGGGTGGACAGCACGTACAACGTGACGCTCTTCGAGGACGGGAGGAACATGTTCTTGTTCATCTGGGAGCCGCCTAGCGCCGGAGCGCTCTGGTACACGTACTCCACCCAGGCACCGCAGCAGTTGCCCAATACGCGTTACGCGATCCAGGTCACGTCTGCAAACGACGACGTCTGGTACGTGCAGACAGATTCGGACGCAAACACAATGGCGGACGCGAGCGAGGAGTGCACGGCAGCGAAAGCGAGCGACAGCATGCTGCTGCACCTCACGTCGAATGCCCTTCAGACGCAGTACGTGATGCGGGTGCACGTTTGCCCGGTGGCCGAGGAGGACCAGCCTCGTGCGATCTCGGCCAATGTGAGCGCGACGCGCATGGTGCCAACGCTCATCGACGTGCGAAGCGAGGACCCGGAAGACTTTGCGTTGGGCAGCGCGCAGATTGGCCTGGTCGCCGCGGACCTGCGCGGCACCCTCTACGCGTACAAGTGCCCGGAGACGACAGAGGAGGAGGAGACGCTAAGGGTGAATCCTGACACGGCGCAGTTCTTTGTGACGCCCAGTGGCCACATGCAGGTCTGCTACCAGTCGCCCACAAACGGGACGTGGACTGAGGTCTACGCGGGCGAGGACGTCTTCCAGTTTGTCGTCTTCGAATACTACGAAGACGGCAGCATGGTCGCCGGCGAGTGGTCCTGGGCCCGCAAGACGGCCGTGCCCAGCTCGCTGGCGCTCGGGACTGTGCGCGTGAGCATCAGTAGTCCTCTCTCGGTGGGCGCGGCGCGCTTCGAGCGGTCTCAGACTGCAGGCAACTGCTCCCTCCAGCTCTCCGCCTCGGACGCATCTGCGACGGCTCGCGCGCGCGAGGTGGCCTTCATTGTCGACGCCACGAGTCTTTCGGCGGGCCGCCTCTATGACGGCGAGACCCACGCACTTGTAGAGGGCGATGCTTTCGAGCTGGCCGGGGCGAACCTCCTCTACGAGCCGCCCTCCTCGGACTACTTCAACGTGCTTCCCGAGCGCGAGCTCGCTGCGGATGGCCTGGCGGCCGCCTCCGCTGAGACGCGCGAGCTGCCCTTCTTTGAGTTCTCGGCGAGTGCCTGGGACGGTGAGCTCAACGCCACGGAGGTGACCGCGCCGGCCCGAGCGCGCATCGAGATCCAGGCGGCGCCGCAGGCGCTCCGGGGGCTGAGTTGTCCGGGAGTTGGCAAACTCGCGCCAGCAGACACGCTGGGCGACTTTGCGAGCGCACGCGGCTTTCGGGTCCTGCCGTATGCTAACGCGGACGTCTTTGCCGTCGAGGTGGCGATGACGCCGTTCTCCTCGTGTGCGAGCGCCTTCTTGCGAGCCAAGGTGGAGAATCTGACGGTCGACTTTGCTCCTGGCACGGTTGCACTGGAGGCGATCTCGGGCGCGGCGGTGGAGGGCTACCTGACGCTGCGCAAGTCGAACTCCAGCGCGTGGGCACAGAGTCGCCTTTGCCTGGAGCATGGGTGCTCGTCCACGCTGTGGCTGCGCGGGCCGCGGACTGCGGTGAACGCCGTGCTGGATGCCCTGGAGCTATCGGAGTTGTGCGGGGAGGGTGAGCTGGGTGTACGTGTGGTGCTCGCGGACCCTTCTTCTGGGGCGCAGTGGACCTGCGAGGCGATTGCGCGGGAGGCGGGCTCCACGACCACGTCTTCTGGAAGCGCCTCGGCGCTCGCAGACGCCAGCCTCGCCTCTGTGGACGTGCCGATTTACGCGGTGTTGGCCGCAGCGCTGGGCGGCACTGCGATCGTGGGCGTCGGCGCGGTCCGCGGACGCCGGCTTTGGCGGCGTTGGCGCGCGTCCAGGGCGCCCGACTCGGAAGCGGGGCCGACTGCCGACACGGACAACATCGCGTCCGAACAGGCCTGAGAGCAGCAGGTGCAGAAACTCCAGGTCGCGAGCCTGCGTGACAGATGTACGAAACTTCTCGTTTTTTCTATTTCTTTCTTTCTGGCTAAGTACTATCCCAATCCCATCGCCCTAGACGGAGTTTAATCAGGATAGCCATATTATCCCTAGTAAATCGGCTCTCCTGCTTGCGCTCGACTGACCTGTTGCTATCATGATTCTAATCATTTTTGGAACTTTCAACTACTGGGTTTGTATGGAAGCGTAAAGTGTTGGTCACTTCCGACTGGCCTGTGCGGATGCTGAGGCCAACTTGGGCTGCATCAAGGGCACGATGGACTCGTGCTGAGGCTGCTGCGAGAGGATCTTGAACTATGGCTTGATGGGGTGTCGGTGTAGCTGGCTTGGGCTACGTGGTCGTTCCTGCTCTGCGCTGTAGGGGTACCGGACGAGGCACTGGCGCTGCTCGAATCGACATGATCGAGGCAAATGGGCGAAGGTGTTCCGTTGACGTTTGTCTTGCGCTTCTTGAAGCCTTCGTGAGGCTCGACGCGCACGCGCGTGTGCCACTTGGAAAAGCAGGTTGTGCGTTCATTCTTTCTCATGAACACGTGCAGAGGCACACCGCAGATGGTGCAACGACGGTGCGTTTGCTTGCCGCAGATGACGCAGAGCCGCTTGGCGGGAATCCTCTTGTTGTGGGCGTTGAAGGATGCCTTTCCCGCTGCCCCTGCGTCATGTTGCAGTGCGGCATCGAGGCGGATGTCGCGGGCTTGGCCGTGGTTGAAGAACTTCTGCAACTCGGGGGTTCGCTTGCGCTTACCGGCGGTCACGAGGTCCCTCGCCGCTTCCCTGGTGAGCCCAGTGGGCTTGGGCATGCTTGGCTGCATGTTGAACTCCACCTGCGCCGTATCGAGCTGCCTGCTCCTGTAGACGTGACGGACCATGTCGACAGTGAGGCGGAACGAGACAGTGCTGAGCGCTTCAGAGCGGTTCACCTTGTCGCGGAGGGCCTTTAGCCCGTCGCTGTCTTCGAGGTTGCTCTTCCTCGCAGCCTGTAAGTAGCGGTAGACCACGATGGCGTTGACAACGAGCTGCTTGTACGTGCGCAACGCGATGTTCTGGTCGCAGCTCAGATTCATGCACTGCGTGTTGGTGATCTGCTCCACGTACTGTGTGCTTCCGTCGACGCCGCCCTTTGCGACGTTGTATAGCTCCTGCGGTAAGCACTTGATGACATGCACGGGCCGCATGGGCCCCTTCAGAGCGACAAGCTTGCGCATGGCGCGCCACAGCCGGAAGTGCGAGCTCAGCACCGCCCCCTCCTCCTCGCCGAAGATGGCAGGTGGCTTGGGCGGCGCACCCGCTGTCGATGCTCTGGTGCGCCCATGTCGTGAGCTTGTCCGCCCACGGTTTCAGAGCGCGCTCCATGGCGAGCCGGGCGTCCGGAGGCACTTCAACGAGGCAGGCGTACAAACACGAACTCGTGCTGGCAGCAACGTAGAGCACGTGATCGATTTGGAGGACCACAGCTTGGTGCAAGACTTGCGCGCGGTGCTCGGCAGGTATGGCCTTCCACCAAGTCTCGTCCCCCACGTGTTCATCTGGGTGCTCACGATACGTGCGTCTACCGCGCCTCCAGGCGCGACGCGCGTCTTGATCTCGACGCTGAAAAGAAATGTAGATGCGTCGCACTCCGCGCCTGGAAGACGGACGCGAGCGACTCCATCCGGCAAGACTGCGAGCCCAGGAACGGTCTTGTGCTGAATGAGGCCGACCTCGAACATGCACTCGCACCACGCGTCGGTTCGTCGACCAACGCAAGTATGTCTTCGAAGTCTTGCTGCGCAGCGGCCTCAGCACGAGCATCCTCGTCGCCAAGCTCCTCTCCTTCTTCGTCTTCGTCCCCTGTGTCCCGCTTGTCCAGGGGCACGAACTCGCTGTCGCTGTCGCTGTCGCTGTCGTCCTCCACGCGGTGGTTAGGCCTCGCCGATGCCATGATGTCGCAGTGCGGGCCCGACTCCACGTCCAAGCGCTGCGGCAGGGGCGTGCGAGCTGAGAGCAGGCACAAGGCACCCGCCAGGGCCGCCTGCAGCCGCGCGCCGCAGCGCCTGCGGCTCCAGCGCGCTCCGCGACGAAGTCGCGCGCGAGCTCCCCCCAAAGCCGCTCTGGGCGAACTGCCGAGCTCATCTCATCCTAACCACCACGCCTTCGGCCAAAATGAATAGGGGGCAGGAGCCTTGGGTCGCTTCGAGTGGGCCTCTTCAAGCTCGGCCCCATCGCTGCGTTTTTGATCGAATGCGGAACTAACTTCGCCAGACTCTAGGCCACTTTTTTGGAGCAAATCGGGAGTAAAGTACCCTCTTAATACGCTTTAGTGCCCCCTGTGCCGGGCGTCACCGAGGGACCCCCGCGTGGTAGGCGGATACGAGTAAGCATAGAGGTGTGATTGGGATAGTAGCTACTAGTCTGGAGCTACTAGCTAGCTAGCTAGAGAGCGAGCCGCTGGCTTAGTCTCCCTAGATGCCAGCGTTACGGAGACCTAGCTCCTAAGCGAGGCTGCCAATGACGGGCCACGCGCCCTTTGGCGCGCTCTTGGTCCCCGATGTGCGGAGCTCAGTTGGTTGTCTGCCCTTGGTGTGGTCGTAGCTGGTCCCGCTACTTGGACGAGCCGAGCAAAGGAGAAGAGCGCTTGCTGCGAGCCATGCCACGCTGCTCCTTTCATCCTAATCCACAAAGCTTCTTCACGCTCCTCGTCGCCGACGAGCCTGTTGGCGCGCATACGCTCGCCCGCCCCCAAGGCGGACAACATCGCGCACGTGCGCACGTAACCGCGAGACCGACGCTTGGTGCGCGCAGGCCAGCTCGCGAGCAGGCAGACAAACCTACAGACAGACAGGTCGATACGCGGGCTCGCAGGCGGGCAAATCTCGAGCGCCGCGGCCGTGACTTGGCCAGCTCGCTCGCTCGCTCGCTCGCTAGCTGGGCACCTTGGCTCCAGCGCCGGGCCAAGACAGCAAAAACGTCCCATCGTCCCAGAACGGCGGCGGAACGGCGGCGGAACGCGGGGCGGGCGGGCAGTCGCGGCGCCGACCCGACCCGAGCCACCTTGCCAACGCGCGCGCGAGGGCCGCGGCGCGCAGTCCGAGGGCGCGGCGCGGCGAGCCGGGCGCGGCGACTGCTCGGCGGCGGTCCGCGGCGTCGTCGCTGGCTTGGCCCGGGTCGCGAGGGCCGAGGCGCGCGCGCGTCACAGCAGGAGGGGGGGGTGCGCCAGGGCGTGTGCTCGGGGCGCAGGCCGCTGCAGATCGCCGAGCAGTAGACCTCGAAGGGGCCGTACGCCGAGGTCGCGCGGCGCGGCGCAGCGACGAGAGAGGGCTGCAGGGAGGAGGCAGGATGCGCGGGTTCAAGGACGCGCGGCGGCGCATGAAGCAGCAGGCGCTGCAGACGCTGGGCGTGGCCGAGGCGACGGAGGACTCGACGTTCAAGGAGGAGTACTACGGATACAAGGGCACATGCCAGGCGCTCAAGAGCCTGCGCAAGAGCATGGAGGTGCACTTGGACGCGATTCGGCAGATGCAGGCGTCGGCCGCGGCGCTGACGGTGGAGCTGGCGGCCTTCCACCAGCACACGCAGGCGTCGAGTCCGACGATCGCCTTCGGGCAGGCGCATGCTGAGGCGGAGCGCGTGAACCTGGCATCCGTGGAGCGCCTGTACGAGGAGGAGGTGAATGCCGCGACGGAGCTGCTGCTGTGGCAGGTGCCCGAGGTGGAGGACAAGATCAAGCAGCGCAGGAAGCTGCTGCTGGACTACGACGCGCACCTGCGCAAGTACGAGACGTCGGTGCGCGCCGCGACGGAGATGCAGGACCGCGCCGACAAGGGCACCAAGCAGCCGCCGAGCGGACGGCCGTTCTCGCGGCGCAAGTCGGAGACGCAGGTGGCCGAGGACGTCACGGTGCGCAAGGTAAAGGTGGAGCAGGCTGAGGCGCTCGTGGACGAGAGCACCAAGTGGCTCATGGAGCAGTTCGAGGAGATGGAGGAGCAGCACAGCTCCGGCTCGCTCCTCAAGGCGCCCATGTCGGCGCTCCTTGCCTGCCAGCTCCACTACTTGCGCCAGGTCACCGCGCGCCTCGAGGCCATCAAGCCCATGTTCGAGAGCACCGACTCTTTCCTGTCCACGCTTGACCGCTACGACAAGGAGCCGCCGCGCGTACAGAACTTCGACGTCGAGGGGATGGCCAACATTACCAACCTCAACGCGCGCCGGCGCCGCACGAGCAAGCCGTACGGAAGCGCCTTCGGGCTGCCCATCACCACGAGCACGCCGCAGGTTGTCTGCGACACCATCGCCTTCATTCGCGCCAAGGGCTTGTCCACGGAGGGCCTCTTCCGTGTGCCTGGCAGCAAGGAGACTGTGGACCAGCTGCACGCCCTCTACGACGCCGGGAGCCCGGGAGCCGTCACGAGCAGCAGTCTGGACGTCTCCGTGCACGACGCGTGCGGCCTGCTCAAGCAGTGGTTTCGCGAGCTGCCCGAGCCGCTTGTGCCGAGCGAGCAGTACGAGGCGCTCGTCAGCATCGTGCGCGGCGACGTCAACCTGGACAACCCGCAGACTTCCGCGGCCGTTCTGGACTTCATCGGCACGCTGCCGCCCCCCAACAAGGAGCTCCTTGGCTTCCTCGCGCAGCTCCTCGCCGAGGTGGCCAGCCATGAGGCCACCACGAAGATGACCGCCAACAACCTCGCCACCTGCCTGGCGCCCAGCCTGCTGCGTGCGCCGGAGGACGTCCCGCCCAACATCGTCCTCAGGGACATGCAGGCTGTAATTGCTGCCGTCCGCGTCTTCATTCTGCACGCTGACCGCCTTCCCTTGCCACCGAAGCGTGACATCCTAGAGAACACCACCGTCGCCTTTCCCGAGGCCGCGTGACGCGCGTTCGCTGCGCCCAACACGGCTGCCATGCAAAGCCAAGCCAAGCCAAGCCAAGTCAAGCCAAGCCAAACCTAGCCCAGCCCAGCCTGGCCAAGCTTAGCCCAGCCCTTGCCATGCCATAATATGCCATGCCATGCCATGTCATGATGGATGGAGAATGATAGTAATCTGCTCATTCGAGAGGAAGTCAATTAAGAAGCGAAGTCTGGCTTGCACCAAGCCACGGCGACTCGGCGACTGTGCACGTGACAGTCAGAGACAGTCATGGTGCTGCTTGTGGGCCGGGCCCTTGCACGTTAACAAGGATCAAGGCGTGGCCAAAAGAACCAATGTGGCGAGACCTGCTCACACGCCATGTCCTCGATTGGCCTTGCACAGCGTCGCGAGACACACACGCAATGCGCCCCAAATACGGGCCTGGGCCGCCTGCAGTGGCCGCCGGTGCTTGCGAACCTAACGACCTCCCGAGCCTAACGACCGCCGTGGTTGACAGACAAAAGCAAGAATCCAAATCCGCAAGCTCCGCGCCGCCGCCGCGCGGCAGCGGGCGGGCGGGCGGGCGGGCGGGCGGGCGAGAGGGTTGCAGCGAGCGCGAGCGCGCGGGCGGCGGCGTAGCGCAGCGGGTCGCGCCGCCGGCTTGCCTGCTTGGCTGCACGGGCTCGGCTCATCGCGCGGACTGCCGAACAGCAGGAGCAAAAGGCCTTGGGGCAGAGACCGACTGCCGGGCGCACGTGGACGCCAACGCGCTCAGTGAGGTCTTCGTTAAGGAGCTGAGCTCACGGCAGCGCGTCTTGTGAATATCGAGATGGTGGGTCGCGCCAAGGGCGCAGCCTCCAAGGTCGCAACGAAGCCCAAAACGGCCACAACCATGGCCAAGGCCGTGGGCAAGAAAGCCGCGTCCACCCTGGCCGCGGGCAAGAAATCCGGGGCGGCCAAGAAGGCCGCGGCCAAGAAGACCGCGGTGAATGACAAGGGCGGCGCGGTGCCTGCGCCCAAGAAGACCCAAAAGGCAGCAACCGCCGCCGCCAGCGCGACCGCCGCTACCACCACCACCTTTGACACTGTCGGCAAGGGGGGCAAGGGCAAGAAGACGAGCACGCCATTGAGCGCGTTGACAGTGCCCCTGGGTCAGGTACTCAGCCTGAGCGAGGACGGCGACGCCTCTGCAGGCGGCATGCTGATCAACCTTACGGAGGGCCAGGAGCAGTACGATTGGGAGGCCTCCCGCGCTGTGCATCTGGCACAGTCGCTATGGGCGCACGCCCAGGAGGGCCGCTCGGACTCGTTCTGGTTGGGCACGATGTTGCTCTCCATGCTCGAGGTGGATGACGTGCCGGAGCTCGTGATTCACGACGGCAGGCAGCGGCTGACGACCCTCTTTCTCATGGGCCATGCCATGATGATTTTCTGGACCATGTCGGCGGAGCGCGAAGCGCGCTTCTCCTCGCCGGACGTGGATGGCGCCCGCGACGTCCTGCGCAGCGTTTTGACGATTGGCCAGGCGGGCGCCGGCGTCGCCTCGCGCCTGCGCCACGCGGCGGTGGAAAAGGAGAGTGGCGCGGACGACCTCTTCGCGAAGCTGTGCCAGGTCAACTTCGGCGCCAAGGCGGGCTCGCTTAGCGCAGAGGTGGCGCGCGGCATCACGGTGTGCGACGTGTGGAAGCTGGCGGAGAAGCGCGGCGCTGCGGCGTACGAAGAGGCGAAGGCCCGCCTGCCGACCAGCACGCGGCGTGTCTTTGAGAACTTGGTGGAGATTCTCGCAATGTTGCGCGAGCTGGCAGCGCCCGTGCACTCGAACTCGCTGCACTTCTCGCGGCAGATGGCGCTCTTCGCAAGGGATGCGCTGTTCAACAAGGTCGAGGTGAATCTCGTCAGGGCGCGCGACTGGGAATCCTTTCTGGAGGAACTCTTTGAGGCGGAAGGCCCAGCGCCGATGCAGGAGCAGGACCCGGAGCACACCCTGCGCTGCCTCGTGGGACTGGTGGGTGGGTCGGCGCACGGCAAGCGGCTCGCCGCCGCAGACCTCGCGATCTTTGACGAGATCCGCAAGGCCGTCCAGATCCACTCGCGCGAGGTGCAGGTGAGCATCCTGCGCGACGCCGTGGACTGCGTGCTGGCTGCCTCTGGGAGCGGCCCACTCGCACGGGGCAGCGCGGGGGACGTCCTCACGGTCGGGCCGATCCAATCCTTCGTGCAGCACGTTACGGAGATCCTCGGCGAAGACGCTGAGGCCAATGGGACGAAGTTGGCGCATTTTCTCCAGGAACTCCGCATCGTGGTAGGCTCTCTCGAGCTGATCCGCTTCCCGCCCAAGGCAGCAAGCGCCGAGGACGGAGACGACCTGATGGACGCGTTGCGGCGGATGGCGACGCTGCGCGAGTTCTTCCGCAATCTGGACGGCCCGCTCAGCTATGGATGGCTCATCCTGGACCACGTTTACGCCACAGACGCCAAGACGGCGGCCAAGGGCCGCCTTGTGCTCGCGCAGCTCCTGGAGCGCTTCTGCATCATGAAGCTCATGCAGGATGCGTCGTGGAGCGGCTTCCGCCTCGCGCTCGCCGCGCAGGCGTTCATGCGCGCACTCAAGCCCATACGCGCGCAGAGCATCTCGGAGGGCTCCACAAGCCGAGGCGCGGCGCATCGCCTGATGCAGCTCGCCGGCGCGCACTTTGGCGCCGACCTCAACGCGCGCACCTCCTTCGTCGCATACCTGAGCCTTCCCCACCTTGGGGCCGCCGTTGGCACGGACATGGCCCGGGTCGCCGGTCTGACGTACGTGCTGCGGGCCGCCAACGCGGCCAAGCGCAACGAGGGCCCGGGATACCCGCGACGCCGCGGCACGAAGAGCAAGAAGGCGGCGGAGAACGCCAAGGCCGCGGGCGAGACGCCGGGGGCACCCTTGCGAGACGAGGCGGACCTCATTCTGGAGCCCGGTATGGTGGACTCTGCGAGCACGGCAACCTGGCGCGCCTCTCTGGGCAACATTACGCTCCTCACGGGCGACCTGCTTGACCAGAAGGAAGCGCTGCCGTTCCGGGCCCAGGTGCAGCTGGTCCTGCAGGACGCGCAGGCGCGCGCCACGCTTCCGAGCGTGATTCGCGCACTGCGGCAGGCCTTCGCGGACGCGCGGTCCGAGACCTCGTGGACGCAGCAGCACGCGCGGAGCCTCTTCGTGTCGCAGGTCTCGGCCGCCTGCGAGGCGCTCCGCGTCTTCGAGGCGTGCGGATTTGAGCTGTCTGATGGCCAGGCCGCCTCAGGCAACCCGTTTCAGGTCAAGACGGGCGTGCCACGGGAGCTCGAGCAGGTGCTCGGTCAGATCTTTGACTGCGTCGTCTCCACCAGTGACGTCATGGATACCCTTGAGAAGCTCCCGCCGCACCGCATGGCGTCCTTTTGCAACGAGCTTTCACTGCAGCAGATCAAAATGCAGCTGCTGCTTCAACTGGAACTGCCCGAAACAAGTGTTCCCAACGGCCTGAGCAACTCGCCTGCCATTGCGCAAGGGCCTTGGGACGAGAATGGGTTTGCCGCTCTTTGCGCTCAAGCCGAGAAGAACCGCGACCCGCGCCAGCATGCCGCCCTCGCGAACCGCGCCGCGGAAATTCTGGACCTCGCGGAGGCCTTGGAGCCCCGCGACGGTCTCAACACGTCCGATGCCGCGCTCGTGTGCCGCTTCCTCTTTGTACTGCTCCAGCGCGCGCGTCATGGCGACACTTTCGCCGGCAACACTGCGCTCAAGTATCTAGGCTCCACTTATCCGTCTGCCTCAATCAGCGTGTCCTCCGAAGGAGGCGAGGAGGGCAAGTACGTAGACGAGGACGTCGTGGAGCGCGCCGCCCGCTCGTGCAAGCCGGCTGCTGCGCAACAGGAGCTCCAGGCCGTCGAGGCGGAGCCCAGGTTTGACAGCGAGCACGCGCCTGCGCCGACCAAGAAAGCGCCCGCGCCGACGAAAAAGGCGTCAGCGCCGCTCGCGCGCGGGCCTGCCAAGGTTGGCGCCCGCCAGGCCAAGAAGATCATGGCACCTCGGGCGGAGGACTTTGCCATGGCAGAGTCAGAGTCAGAGTCGGAGTCAAGGTCAGAGTCAGAGTCCGACGCGGATCAAGACAAGGACGACGAGGACTACGTCGAAACCGAGGATGGCGGCAATGGCGGCGAGCCCTCGCATGCGGCGCAGCTCTTGGAAACTGCATACGACGATGACGACGACCACGACGACGACAACAATCCGCCGATGCACGATGACGACGACCACGACGATGACGATGGCAAGGACGAAGGCAGAAGCGACGCGGACTACCAAATGGACCTGGACGATTCGTCGGTGGGCGCGCCGAAGGCCACAAAACCCGTGAGCGCGACGCTGCCGCTGGCGGGCGATGACAGCAAGACGCACGCCTTTCCCGCAGGCGAGGGCAAGTACGGGCGCTGGGAGGTGCTGCAGCTCGGCACGCCGCCCACGACTGGCTTCAAGAACAAGGGCCAGGTGCTGCACGTGGCGTCTGGCTTCGAGGCTGCCTTCAGTGTGGACGACTTTTCCTTTCTGGTGCATGTCGAGCTGAACAACGCAGGTTTGCCGCAGTTCTGCGTGGAGTCCGACGATGGCGCGATCAGCGTGGCGGGCTCGGACCTGGACCTCACGGTCAAGCGCTGTGTACGCATGGCCTTTGACAGCCAGAACAAACCGCAGCCCGACGAGCTGGAGTGGGGCACCCCGGACTACGCCGAGCTCTTTGTCCTGGGCCGTCCTGACGTGCAGGCCTATGTGTCCGCCGCGCAGCGGACCCAGACCACGCCAGCCAAGATTGTGACCAAGGGCAAGGCGAAGGGCAAGGGCAGGGATGTGACCAAGGGCAAGGTTGAGGCCAAGGGCAAGGTTGAGACTGAGGCCAAGGCCAAGCTGATGTCGCGCCTAGCTACTGAAATGCCCGCAAAGAGGAGGCCCGCCAAGGCCCCGCTGCCTGAGGCGCTGGACTCGGCGGCCGCCCCGGCGAGCGTATTGCAGAGCACTTCGTCCTCGTCGTCCTCGTCCTCTTCGCGCATGGCTGCTGCGGCTGCAGCAAGAAGCAACAATCCTGAGGCGGAGGAGGCCTCCAAGGTCACAGAGAACACCAGCCTGGGCAAGCCCGCCCGCAGCAAGAAGTCGTCTGCAGAGACGCTGAATTTCATCATGCGAAAATCTCCGCGAGCGCTCCCAGCCACGCCGTGGCAGCCGACTCCGTCCTCCAGGCTCCGCGTGCTCTCCTGGGGCGCGTCCGAGACGGCGCCCGTCGAATACATACCAGCGGCCGGGCGCTCCAAGCCGGTGCGAGACCTTGTCCCGCATCAGTTTCGTGCGGAGGCAACCATCCAGGACCGGACCTTCGAGTTGGTGACGCAGATCGTGGAGAAGGACGGCGTCATGCGGCCCTACCTTACCTGCTGGGCCGTTGATGACGTGGACAACGTGCAGTCGGACTTCGGCTTGAAGGCCTTTCGCAACACGGTTCAGAACGCTTTCCCGGACGAGAAGATCCCGAGTTCTCGGATCGGCACTCCTGCATTCTGCAACCCCAAGGTGCAGGACGTGCTTCGCAGGGCCTGGTGCGACGAGGGCACTTCGAAAGAGCAGTCGCCTCCGCCAGCCGCTAGCACCAGCAAAGACAAGAAGCGCAAGTGCGACGAGGGCACTCCGAAAGAGCAGTCGCCTCCGCCAGCCGCTAGCACCAGCAAAGACAAGAAGCGCAAGGCCTCCGAGGCTACTCCTGGGCCCGGCGCCCAGGATGTGCACAGCGTCGCGGCGGCCCTGCCCACGTCCGCAACTAAGCGGCGCGCGACGTCCGCGAAGCCTCCAGCTAAGCGCCAGCAGCCCGCCAAGGAGGACACGAAGAAGCGCCAGTCCGCCGAGGTGGGTGCTATTGCAGGTGCCTTCAAGAAGGCCCGCCTCTTGGCCGAGAAGAGGGCCACGGTGGACTTGCTCGACCTTGCCGGGAGCAGTGACGGGGAGGACGACGAAAGCGATGCCAACCAGGCCGAGCCCACGGTCAAGGCTACGATCGAGGCGTCGAGCAAGGCCAAAGCCGCGGGTCTAGCCAAGACCGCTGCGGTGGTCAAAGCCAAGGTCAAGGCCAAGGCCGAGACCACGGCCAAGGCCATGGCCAAGGCGGAAGCTCATGAAGAAGAGGACGAAGAGGACGAGGTGGAGGACAGTGTCGACGACGAGGAGGGAGAGGGCGAAGACGAGGACAGCGACGAGGAGGAGGAGTACGTCGACGAGGAGGAGGACGAGGAGGACGAGGACAAGGAGGTTATTCAGAATGTCAAGAACGTGCACAAGATCCTGCCCATGCGTAGCAGCCGCCGCGCAAAGGACAACGAGAACAGTGCGGACGTGGACATGAGCGACGTCAACGTGGCTGTCAACGAGGAGGACAGCAACAACGAGAGCGGGGGCGGGGATGCCACAGACGGTGGCACTGAGGACAAGCGTGGTGCCGATGATGACGCCGTCGCCGACGCCGGCCGCGCCGAAAACGATGGCGCTCGAACCGAGCTCCAGGCCGCCACGATTTCGCAGTCAAAGGCTCCCAGACGCGCTGCTGCCGAGATGCGGGGCGCGGCCAACAGTAAAAAGACCGGCGAGTCCGCGGAGCCTGAGGAGCAGGGCAGGTGCACCAAGGCCAAGGTCGTGCCGGAGCCTTCAAGCGACGCTAAAGAGGACGTCGAGGCCGAGAGCGATCGGGTCCAGGCCAAGGTCAACGAGGGGGCTGAGGCCGAGGAGGATGTAAACAAGGAGGACAAGGCGGAGGACGTGGGCGTGGCCGAGGGCAAGTCCGAAGACGAGGACAAGGCTGAAACCGAAGTTGATGACTCGTTCGAGGTGCACGGTGAAGTTGAGGCCGAAGCCATCCCTGTCGACGCGGGGGACGCAGAGGTCGAGGATACGGCCAGGGCAAAAGAAGTGACCGAGGTCGAGGTCGAGAACATGGACGAAGTCAAGAACACCGCCAAGCCAGAGGCAGGCGCCCGGCCCGCGGATGACACGGTCGACGACGACACCATGGCTGCGGACGACGTTAGCAAGGCCGTGGGTGAAAACCGTGTCGAGGACGATGCCATGCAGCAGAATGAGACGGCGGAGGATGACGTGGACGCCGCCGAGGCCGAGGCCAAGAGCGAGGAAATTGACGAGAACCGGGATGGCGTCGCTGCCTCCGCTGCTGCCACTGCCGACCAGGACGACGCCGCTGCCGCCGCTTCCGGCGCCGCCCGCGACGACAACGATGACGACAATGACGACGCCATTTTCGCCACCGGTGCGGACGAGGACGAGAACGAGGATGAAGAAGTTGGCGCCGAGGACGATGGCGACGGCAATGAGGACAAGGGCGAGGTCGACGTTGCCGAAAGCGATGCTGGTACCGTGGAAGGCGAGGGTGACACCCCGGAGGACGAGTCCGAGGTCGGCGCTTCCGACAAGTCCTCGACTGGACGAGAATCCGGAGGTCGGAAATCCAACCAGACGAGCTGGGCCGGGCGCAAGTTCAAGCCGCTGACTCGCATCGGCGAGCTGCGCAGGACCGCTGGAGAGCTGCCGAGGGCCCCGTACAAGCTGAAAGGGTCGAGCCTGATCTACGTGACGAGCTGGGGCGACTGCGAGCGAACTCCGTACATTTACACCTCCAAGAGTCGCACTTCAACTCAGTACGTCGTGCCGCACGGCTTTGAGTTCCAGCGGCAGATTGGCCCCCAGCGCTTCCGCGGCTACTTCGCATACGACGACGAGGGCGTCTTCCAGTTCTCGTACGAGTTGATGGACAAGCCGGACACCAAAGTGACGCGCTCGGAGCCGACCGACGTCGTCAAGGACGTGGAAACGATCGTGCGCGGCAAGGACCCGTTCTCCAAGGCCAGGTACTCAGCGCCCGCGGACCTTTGCTTTGGCGTTCCCCGCGTTCAGTGCGCGCTGCAGAGCGCCTGGTGCGCGTCGCAGCCCAAGTTCGAGAGTTCCCACTCTTGATGACGCCGCGCGGCTCTGCGTGAGTGCAAGAATCAAACGAACCATGTTGCTTTTGTTTTTGTCCGCCAAGTCCACCGTCGCCGCTGGTCCCAACGCGAGCCGCGCCGCGACCTCTCCCGAGTGCCACTCAGGCTGCCATCATGGCCAGGCATGGACGGAAATCGATGACAACGATGACACGCGTGGGCGCTCCAAAGTTCGCTGTACTAGCTTAGTAGGCAGGCACCGGCACAGACCGTGGCCGACGCACGCACGCACTGCATCGCTCGCGTCGCTCACATCGCACACGCCCAGGCGGCGCCACCGTGACAGGCGGCAATCGAGCCCGCCCTTCTGCGAGCAGCCAGCAGCTGGCCAGTTGGAAGCCGCGAGCCTGGGAGCTGCAGCCCAGCCCACTACAGCCCACTCTGAGCGATCGTCAACTTGAAGACGAGCGCGTTGGCCCACGCCCCGCCGCCGATCTCGAGCGATGACGAGCACCTCGCTGGCTGGCTGGCACCGGCAAGCGACTCGAAGCGAGCCAGGCTAGGAGCGGAAGCCCGCCTCGCTCGCCGGCGCGGCGCGGCGCGGCGCGACGCCGCACGGACCGCGAGCGGCGCGCCGCCCGCCACCGCGAACTGGCGAGAACCTCGCGGCTGCGCAGGGCCACGGCGGCAGGTGCGCCGCCGCGAAGGGGCACTTGCGCGGGCCCGCGCAAGTAGAGAACCCGCGGATACTGCACTTGCGCCGCGGGTTGCGCGCGCGCAGACTGCAGAACCGGGCGGGACCAGGCGGCGGCGGAGGAGGAGCGCGGGAGGAGGGCGGGCACGGACGAGGACGGGCCTCGCGCCTGCCGGCCGGACGCGCGCGAGTCGCTCTCACTGCCGGCGAGGATCGCAACTGCTGCCAGCCCGCGAGCCCACGCGCGCAGCTCGACTTCACCGCGCAGCGCGCCGGCATACCCGCAACGCAACGCAACGCAACGCAGCGCAGCGCGACGCAGCTCGACCGCTGCACGACCTCGAGCTCGACCCCGTCGCCGTCGCCGTCGGCAGCGTCAGAGACAGAGACAGGCAGGCAGGAGCGAAGATGGCGGCGGCTCGCGCGGCACGGCTGGCGTCGCTGGCGGCCAGGAGCTTCGGCGAGGAGGCGGCCAAGGCGCCTGGCGGCCTCGTGGCCTCGAACGCGCGCGGGCTCGCGTCGCGCAGCGAGGCGGCGCGCGAGATGCTCGAGGCCGTGAGCGGCAGCTCCGGCGCGGAGGCCGCCTGGCGCGCGGCGCAGGGCGCCAAGAACGCGCACCCGGCCGCCGCCGCGACCACCGCGCCGGCGGCCGGCGACTCGTGGGCGGTCGAGGGCTCCAAGATCGTCGGCACCCAGGCCCTGAGCGCCACGCCGCTCGACCGCTTCATGTGCCAGCACTCGCGCGCTTCTGCTCGCCGCTAACAGCTCGAGCCCTCACTCGCCGAGACGGCCTGGTCGCCGCTCTTCATGTACTCGTACTCCCCGCCGGAGGAGGTATCTCCGAACCGAGAAAGCCAAGCAAGCCCGCCAGCATGACGGCGAACGGGAGCCTGTCCCGCCTGTCGCCGCCTGCCCGCCGCCTGCCGGCTTGCTCGGAGCGCGCGCGCCTCCACCTCCCACTGGCCCGGCCAGCATAATTGCATCCAGTCTGATCCAGACGATCTTTCTTTTTTATTGGCGTACCGGGTCTTGCCCTTTGCGTTCCGCGAGGTGACTGACAACTGTGTGGAAAACTTGTCATTCCCAGGCTCGGCCCCGTAGACTCTGCTCCAGGCGCCACGGCGCGCGCGAGTCCTCCTCCTCCGCCTCCTTGTCCTCTTCTCCCGCCGCCGCGCTCCTGACGCAGTCCTCCTCGTCCTCCTCCTCGTCCCCGCCTGGCTGGCTCGGCGACGAGAGCCGAGAGGAAAAGAGACGAGAGGAAAAGAGACGAGCCGAGCCGAGCCGAGACGAGATGAGACGAGACGAAAAGAGACAGGGCGCGAGTCCGAGTCCTCCTCTCCCGCCGCCGCGCTCCTAGCCCAGTCCTCCTCGTGCTCGTCCTCGTCCTCCCCGTCCTCGTGCTCGTCCTCGCCTGGCTGGCTCGGCGACGAGCCGAGACGAGACGAGACGAAAAAGAGACGAAAAGAGACGAAAAGAGATGAGACGAGACGAGATGAGACGAGACGAAATTAGACAGGGCGCGAGTCCGAGTTCTTCACTCCCGCCGCCGCGCTCCTAGCCCAGTCCTCCTCGTTATCGTCCTCGTCCTCCCGGTCCTCGTGCTCGTCCTCGCCTGGCTGGCTCGGCAACGAGACGAGACGAGACGAGACGAGACGAAAAAGAGACGAAAAGAGACGAAAAGAGACAGGCGGCGAAGCGCGCGCGCGGCAGGACGCGCGGCAGGGCGCGCGCGGCGGCGCGCGGCAGAGCAGAGCGGCGCGCGGCGGCTGGGCGGCGGCGGCGCGCGGCGGGTGGGCGGCGCGGCCGGCGCGCGCGGCGCGCGGGTGGCGGCGCGGCGCGGCGCGGCGCGGGCCGGCGGCGCGCGGCTGGCGGCGGCGGCAGAGCCGAGATGCTGGCGCGCGGGCGCGCGGGCGCGCGCGCGGCGCGCGGCGGCGCGGCGCGCGCGGGCGCCTGCTGGGCGCGGCGCGGCGCGGCGGCCGCGCGCGGCTCCGCGCGCGGCGGCGGGCTCGCGCGCGGCGGCGCGGAGGGGGCCGCGCTGGGGAGCCTGCCGGGCGGCAGGCCCGGCGATGGCGGCGCGCTGGCGGCGCGCGGGCGCGGGCGCGGCGGCGCGGGCGGCGGCGCGGGCGGCGCGAGGGGGATGACGACGACGAGGAGCGCGGCGGCGAGAGGGACGCTGCCGCCGGCGACGGCGAGGCCAGGGCCGGAGGCAGCGTGGAGGGCCGCCAAGGGAGGGCCGGCGTCGAGCAAGGAGGAGCAGGGCGCCGTGCTGGCGGCCGAGGAGGAGGCGCGCGAGTCGGCGCGGCGCGCGGCGCTCTTCGAGGTGGCGCAACTGCAGCGGCTGGTGGTGCCGTCGATCGGGACGGGGTCGCCGTCGACGCTGCGCGCCATGGTGCTGCCGGCCATCTCGGTGTGCCACGAGAGCCCGGCGGCGTGGAGCAAGCCGAGCGCGCGCGAGGCGGCCGAAGGCGCGGCGGAGATGGAGATGACGTGGAGCCAGGAGCGCGCCAAGGTGGTGGGCGCGCAGGTGCTCAGCAGCACGCCCTTCGATCGCTTCGTGTGCCGGCGCTCGCCGCCTTCGGCCGACCCGCTCAACTCGCTCGCGTCGCGGGGGCCCAAGAAGATGGGCCGCGTGCGGCCCATGCGCTCAATACTGCGCGCGCGCGAGGTGGAGCGCGAGCCCGCCGCGCTCGGCGACCTCTCGCTGCTGCGCGCGCGCGTCGCCGAGAAGCTGCTGCGCATGGAGGAGCCCAAGCTCTGCGACCGCTACGCGGTCGACATGACGCCGGCCGGCTTCCTCGGCGAGGGCCGCCAGGGCGTCGTGCGCAAGGCGCGCCGCCTGCAGATGCGCGCGCCCTCCTCGCTGCCCGGCGCCTCTTTCAAGAAGAGCGCCGCCGCGGCCGCCACCGCCGCCGCCGTCGCTGCCGGCACCCCGGAGCAGGAACTCGTGGTCGCCGTCAAGACCTGCAACAAGTTCCAGAAGTTTTTCCGTCGCGAGGACGTTGGGTCGGTGCGCCACGAGGTGCGCGTCTTGCGGCGCCTCCCGCGCCACCCGCACCTGCTGCACTTCGAGGAGTCCTTCGAGTCGCCCATCAACATCCACATCGTCGCCGAGTACTGCACCGGCGGCGACCTATTCTCCTTTCTCAATTGCCACGACTTCATGCGCCAGACCGAGCCCGAGGCTGCTGGCGCCGTGCACGACCTGCTCTCCGGCCTCAAGGTTGTCCACGCGCACGGTGTCGCGCACCTCGATATCAAGCTCGAGAACATCATGCTGCGTCGCCCCTCCTTTACACTTCAGGACGCCGACCTTGTGCTCGTCGACTTTGGCCACTCACGCGACCTTCCGGACAAGA
Source organism: Thraustochytrium sp. TN22 (assembly GCA_013306675.1). NCBI lineage: Eukaryota > Bigyra > Thraustochytrida > Thraustochytriidae > Thraustochytrium > Thraustochytrium sp. TN22. The sequence continues at coordinate 22,972 of JABLUY010000034.1, read as the reverse complement.
CCACGCGCTGCGCGCTCCCGCCCGGCTGCACCGTCGAAAGCGCCCGGCTGCACCGCCCGGTTGGTAGCCCCAGTTACGCGGCGCCCGAGGTCGTGCTGCAGAGCCAGTACAGCGCGCGCTCCGATGTCTGGTCGCTTGGCGTCATTGCTTACGTCCTGCTCCAGGGCTACCTGCCCTTTCCACACCTGCAGACCAAGCAGTGGCGCGACTTCACCAAGGCGGACTACACCGCCTCGCAGAACTCGCCCTTTCGCTTCCAGGACGACTGGTGCGACCTCACCCCGGACGCCGCTGACTTTGTGCGTCGCTGCCTCCAGGTTGATCCGGAGCGCCGTCTCTCCGTGGAGCGCGCCCTCTCGCATCCCTGGATTGAGAAGCAGGTCGCGCTCCGTGACGAGGCCCTTGCCAGCAGTGCCGCTGGCAACGCGAGCCATGGCACAGAAAGCACCTCCTCCAGCGGTGGCGGGCTATTTTCGCGCTTCTTCTCCTAGCTAGCTAGCTAGCTCTGCTAGCTAGCTATGACACGACACAGCACCTCACAAGCACTGCACAAGACAACTGAGCAGAACATATCAGAGCAGAGCTGCAAAGCGGAACACACCAAGACAGAGCAGAGCAAAATCAAGGAATAGCAAAGCAAAGCAGAGCCGAGCAAAGCAAGACGGCGCCATGAGAAGCAATCGACTCCCTCCTGTTGCTTTCGAGCCTCGCAACGCTTTGCACGGCCATTGATTATGCGTCATGCCCACCTATTATCCGCTGACCATCTCGCAACCGTGGCAACCCCAAGCCAGCCCCATTGTCAAAGAATTCTGAGTGACCATCATTTTCTCTCCTTTTCCGAGTCTTTCGACTTGCTGGTGGAACAGGCAGGCATCGAAGAGGGTCGCACAGCTTCTGGCGGACCGTATTTTCCCGGCCTTGCACAGCACCTTCCTTGTATTTGGCGTAAATGTTCGGAGTCGCGGCTGCGCCGCATGAGCAATCTCCACAAAAGCATCGACTCCACATGAGAGATAAAAGCATCTTCAGCACATGAGCGATCTCTCGCTGTCCTGTCGCGTTACAAAGTCGTCCCACCTGCTTTTCCCTCTAAATCGGGCTGAGCTGCAATGCCTGCAATGAGCTGCAATGAGCTGCAATGACCTGCAATGACCTGCAATGAGCTGCAATGACCTGCCATGACCTCTGCAATGAGCTGCAACGAGCTGCAATGAGCTTCAATGACCTGCAATGACCTGCAATGACCTGCAATGACCTGCAATGACCTGCAATGACCAGCAATGACCTGCAATGACCTGTCATGACCTCTGCAATGACCTGCAATGACCTGCAATGAGCTAGTCTGAGTGTCTTTTCTCGAGCATGAGCGTCATCCTCGAGCAGGTACCCCACCAGCAAAACGTTCACATGAATTACATGTCCGGTACCAAACGCCTGGGTCTTACTGGCAGATCTTCAAGCCGACTCGGCGTCGCGCTCGTCTTTCATTGGACGCGGTGTTAGTTGCGTTGCGTAGGGCTCCTGGTGCAGCCGCTCGTCGCTCCAAGTCAAGTTCCCGGACGCGCTGCAGCGCTGCCGCAGCCCTGCCTGGTTGCGCCTTTTTCCTCGCAGACGGCCTTCCGCTCTCCATGTCCGGCCGCGGCTACGCGGACTTCGCGCGGGCCGGCGCGGGCCGGCTGCCGTCCGTGCTAGAGCACGAGCGCGCGTCCGCGGCCGGCGACGGTGTCGCGCGGCGGCAGGACTCGGATGAGCGGCCAGGACAGGCCGCGGCAGCGGCATCCGCCTCGTGGTCGCCGTCCACGCCGCGTTCGCCACAACGCAGCGGGGCAGGCGGGCGGGCGGAAGGCTACTTGGACTTCGCAGCCCGCCGCTCTCCAGATGCGGCGTTCGGGTTAGCACAGACGCAGAGCGCGCCGCCCATGAGGAGGAGAACGCAGCCGCCACCGCAGCCGCCACCGCCGCCGCCGCCGCCGACGTCGCCGTCCACGGCAGGGAGCGTGCGCTCGAGTACGTCGGGATCGTCGGCGCACCCTCTGGACCTGGGCAGCTTCGACAGCGGCTTCGATGCGGAGTTCCAGCGGCTCATCGAGGTCGTGCATCGGGACCAGACAGTGCTGCTCGAGGACGAGACCTTCCAGCAGTTGACGGCGCTAGTGCAGGACTTTCGGCATGCGGCGTTGGTGTACGGCAAGGTCATCATTAGCGAGAAGCACCTGCCGCCGGACCGCAAGACCATCAAGCCCGTTGAGGTGGGCGGCTACGCGGGTGGCGAGAAGTACGTGGCTGGCAACGTCTTCTTCCGGTTCCCGCTTGACGTGCATGGGTTCTACGGATCGTCGGAGTTCGCGAGCAAGGAGGCGAACCACCAGATGAAGGGGCTGGCGGCGCTCTTCAACGCATCCGTACCGCGGCTCGCGCTGCCGCTGCTCTGCGTCATCAAGTACCGCGGCTACAAGTTGGTGGCCATGTCGGTCCTGCCCATCCATGGCCAGGAGACGTTGTGCTACGGATCAAGCGACGGTGGCATGCACATTGGGCGCGGCGTGGACGGCGAGGGCGAGGCGGCTAGCCTGATGGAGGCTGCAGCCCGCGCACTGAATCTGGCGGAGCATCCTGTGCATGTTCGCGGCAGCCGGCGCGGTGGCGGCGAGGGCGCGCAGTCGGTCATGTTGCACATGCCTTGCGACATGGAGGTGCACCGGTGCAGTATTGGCGACACCGAGCGCTTTTATGTCGTGGACTTTGCGCGCCTCTTCCCGGCGCAGCCCCCTGCGCGCCTGCTGGAGTCTCTCATCGCGGCTGAGGACGGGACCGGCGCACAGACACAAGCGGCACAGGCGGCGGGCGCGCATGCAGGTGGCAGCACGTCGCAGCGGCGTACAGGCGCGCACCGCGTTGCAATCTCGAACCACCTTGTACATCGGATGCGGCCAGAATTGGTGCGCGCCTCGGGCACGGCGCTGTCCAGTGACGTGTTCTCGCGCTTCTCGTCAGGCAGCGGCGGCGGCGGGGTACGCGGCGCAAGCGGCGCAAGCGGCGCAAGCGGCGCAAGCGGCGCAAGCGGCGCAAGCGGCGCAGCGCGAGCGGCGGGGCCCGACCGCTTCGAGCAGGACGCCCTGAACGCTATGCGGGACATGCTCGCAAGGGCCGTTCCGGACGTGGTGCAGAAGCTGACGCGTGAGATGGCGGCCAGCGCCGTGGCGCCTGCCCTGCAGCGCGCCTCGTCTCGGCGTGTTGCGGAGATCTTTCACGAGCACGGTGTCAACATGCGATTTCTGGGCGTGGTCTGTGCGCGAGCCAAGGGTCGGCCGCATGTGCAGCGGGAGCTGCTGCTGGAGGCGACGGCGCGCGTGACCAAACTCTTGGTGCGCGGCGCGCAGCGCAGCGTGCGCAGCGAGGTGCGCACGGCGGTCATGACGCCGTACCTGGCTGCGGTGCGTGAAACCCTGAACCAGATTCTCGGACTCACCACGTGCACGGGTGTGACGGCGGCTGCGAGCCGCGGCGGCGGCATGTCTCCGCAGGGAGGAAGTGCCACCGCGTGCTCGTGCGGGGCGTGGCCTGCGGCGCGGGCGCGGCCAAGCTTCACGGAGGCCATGGCCGCGTCCTCGCCATCTTCGGGCCGCGACGAGGCGGAGCGCGCCGAGGAAGACCGCGAGCTGGCCGGCAGGCGCAACTTTTGGTGCCGGCGGCTCCCGTTGCTGCTGCAGGATCGCTTCTTGTTCGCCGTGGAGGGCGACGGTGGCTTGCACACGACACTCTCTGCGGTGGACGAAGCGTGCTTTGGTGGCGCAGACGCCGTGAACGATGCGGGAACGGCCGCAGGCCTGCAGGCTCCAGCAGAGCGCGCTGTGCGCTGTCAGTGCTGCAACTGCCTATGGAAGCGGTGCGTGAGCCCGGCGGAGCTTTTTGTGCGTGTACAGGCCATGTGCGGAATCGTGCTGTCCCCGAGCTGCCAGGAGGCGGTGCGGTCAGCGCTTCAGGCGCCGCCAGGGAGCGTGGGCCAGCCGAGGGCACGGCGTGTGGGGGACACGCGGTCGTCCTCCTCATTCACGGGCCTGGCGCAGTTCCTGTCGGCGAACTCTGGCGCGTCTTCATCGATCTCGGGGCGGTCCGCCTCAGACGTCTCGCTGACCTCGTTGGACCCCGGGACTCTCTCGCGCATGGGCAGTTCCGACTCGGAGGACTCGAGCGTGCTGGCGGGACCGAGCGCGCGTGCGACGCTGGCGCCGGCGCTGGCCATGGCGCGGGGAGCGCCGGGCGCGGCCGCCTTGGCCTTGGCGTCTTCGGACGCGGGCGCCACGGCAGCGTCTGTGGCGGCGTCGACGGCGTCGTCGTCGGGGCGCAGCTGCTTCGACTGGCTGGAGCCCTTTGAGCGCAACGATCTGGTGGATGTGGCCGGGTCCGTGCACCTGCTGCCCATCATGCAGTACGCGGAGGGCACGGACCTGTTTATCCGGGCGCTGTCGAAATTGGGCCACGGCAAGCGTAAGGAGGCGCATCGGCTGGCGCGGCTCGCACTCAAGTCGTTCAATGCGGGCTTGAGCGTGGACCCGGGCAACGTGCGACTGCTATGCAACCGCGGGTTTTTGCTGAATTACTTTCACGACACCTTTGGCGAGGGCGAGCGCGGCGCGGGCGTCGCGGACTTCTTGCACTCGCTGCAGGTGAACCGGAAGCACGCGCGGTCTTGGTACTACCTTGGCAAGGAGCTGTACACGTACTGGCAGCAGGACGGGCACTCGGTGCGGCCGGCGGTGGAGGCGCACGTGCTGGCGCTGCACGCGGCAGTGCCCATGGAGGAGGGCGCCCTGGTGGATGCCGAAACGCTGCTGGCGCGCAGCACACGCAAGTGGCGGCTGCACCCAGACACCTGCGTGCTGCTGCAGCACATTGACTACTGCCTGCGGCAAGCGCTGGAGGCGGACCCGGGCCTGACAAACTGCCTCAAGGACTACGCGAACTTCAAGTACCACACGCTGGCCAACTTGGCGGAGGCGGAGGCGCTCTTTAACCGCGCGCTTGCGGGCGACCCGAACCATGGGCGCACGCTGCAGAACCTGACGCAGCTGTACCGGCAGCGGCGCGAGTTTGCGCGCGCGGCCGAGACGATCGTGCGCAACCTGGGCGTGGACCCGGAAAACCCGCTCATCCACCTGGACTTGGCGAGCTGTATTTTGGAGGCCTTTGCGCACGGGCGGCCGGAGCTGCCGCCTCCCGTGGTGCTCTCGAGCCGCGTCGAGGACCGCAGCGCGGTGGAGCAGCGCCCGACAAGTGCGCGCGAGTACCAGCGGTGGCGTGCCGGGCTGGCGATGCGCTGGGATCCGGCGCCACCCGAGACGGAGGCGGAGCTGCAGCGCGCGCTCGGGTCGGTGCGTGATGCCTGCACGCTCTTTCAAACGCACATGAATCACGATCTGGTGCGCGGGCACTCGCGCGGGCGGTGCTTTGACGCGAATGACCCAGACGTCCACGCGAACCTCTCACAGCGCGCGTCCAAGCTGCTGCTCCGCATCGGCCAGCTCGCGTTTTCGTGCGTGCTGTCGCTGCGCGCCTCGCTGGGCGCCGCGGCCTGGAGCGCGCTCCTCCACGAGGCGTGGACCTGCTTCGAGTGGGCCATCCGCATCGTTGAGGTGGACGCCCTGTGGATCGAGATGGCGGTCGCCTCCTCGCGCGGGCCCGGCGACCCGCTCGCGTCGCAAGACCAGCACCAGCAGCACCAGCAGCACCAGCAGCGTTTCATTCAGTTGCGGACGCAGCTGAGCAGCTCGCATGCCATGTACGGCCGTTGCCTCGTGTGGAGCGTTGACGATCGCATCCCATTTCGCACGGACTGGCGCAAGGAGGAGATGCCACCGGTCGCTGCCCTGGAGCAGCCCCCGCGCCGCGTCGCTTCCGACATTACGGCCGAGCAGGTCTACACGCTAGAGCGCGCCTTGGACCACCTGTTGCGAGCCAAATCGCTGGACGGCCGGCCGCAAAGCGCTGCGCTCATGCACCTCGTCACCTTCCATCACTTCTTCGCAGGCGAGCCTGAGCGCTAACTGTAAAAGTTAGCCTTATCAGAGTCACGGTCTCGTTCGATCTTGGCTGGCATGCCAGCCATGGCCAGCTGCCGAGTTTGGCCTACCTAAGACGCAGAAGCTCTTGGGCACAACGCGCGGGTTGGATCAAGGAGCTGCCACTGCGAGCGCGCCGGTTTGGAAGGTCAACAGTCAAGCGAGCCTGGATCCAGGACAAAACGGGCGACTCGGGGCGAGCGAGCAACTCGGAGCATGGGAGAAAGCCTGGACGCAACAAGCGAGCCTGGACGCGACGTGGAAGCTTTGAGCGTCCAAGCAAGGCCGCGTAGAAGAAAAGAAACCTTGGAAGGAGGCACTATTGCCGCGCTCCGGTTTCCACGCTGCTAAACAAAAATCAGCAAGGCCAGGGCCGCCGTCCCCCCCCGCTGGGGCCGTCACGCCAGTTCAATTTATCGTCAAACGCCGACTCGAATTCACATGAAGTGAGAGGGAATTGTAAAGCCAAAGAGCTTGTTTGTTTGCTATCAGATCAGCTGGGAAGCGCTGCGCCACGAGAGCGGCAGGAAGCGAGAGCGAGAGCGAAAGGCAGATGGAATGATTACCCGCTTGGCGCACGACTAGCTGCCTGTGGGGGGCTTGCCCGTGGCCGAGGCTTCGAGCGGTGCACGCTGCGCGTCTTGCTGCGGCTGGCTGGCCACCGCCCGGCCCCCCGCTACGCTACGCAGAGCTGCGCGGTTCGCGCGACGACGGCAGCCGGACCGTCTGGGCCCGTCTACCAGCACGGTCTGGCGACTCTGGCCCGGTCTCTTCTCGTCTCTGGACCGTCCGAGTCTAGCCTCTTATTAGAGCAAGGCTTGCTGGTTCACGGGCTTCAAAATGTGTGCGGCGGCCTTTCATCACAGCTCATGATCACTGGCACTGGAGGCTGGAGCGCAAGCTGCATCGCACTGGCAGCCACGCCACAGGCGCCCGGCCGGGGTGATCTATTGAAGCTCGCGTGGCCGGGCTGCGACGTAGTGACAGTGAGGAACTATTGGCTACGAAGCGGAGCGCCCGCCTGCAGAGCCAAGCGCGGGTCCCCGTCGTGCGGCGCAAAGCTTTCCTTTGCCACTCGGACTCGGATGATGTCTGCGCCGAGACCGTGACTGCGCGGCCGGCGCAAGTCGTGGCCGCCGGCTCCGCTGCACTCGAGGGCCGCCCCCCGCGCGTCCCTAGCGCGCTGGTCGGGTGCGGAAGGCGCGCGCGCGTGGGGGGGCACGGCGCAGCCCACAGAATTCGGGAGGTTCTGCGCTGCCGGGGCCACGGCAACGTCTCGGGAGGTGCTGCCGGACGTTGGAACCCGTCGTGCTCGATCCCATCGCCTAGCTGGCAGATTATCATGCGTGACAAGCCAGGGCGCTGCTGGTGCAGCAGCAAGCGAGGCTGCCAGAGCAACGAGGCATCTGACGTGGCGTGGCTGCCGTGGCAGGCTGCCTATTGTCTCGCGCTCCTTCCACCAACGACCGCGGTGGCCAGCAGGCTCTGGTAGGGCTTCCAACTTCCAAGTCGGCGGTCTTTCCCACGACGCAGCCCTGAGCCCACGGGCCACAGAAGCCATGGCGTGCAGGAGAGGTACTACCAGCATTGGTCCAGCACCCAGGCAGTCAGCGCACTGTGGCTGCACGCGCTGCACTGCGACCGTGAACGGTGAACTCTACCAGCAATGGTAAACTCGCCCTGAACCTCGCCAAGCAGGAGACTGACTGGGAGCCGGACTCGCTGGCGGAAGGCGAACGATGGTGGCGGCTATTGGCTAGGCGGAAGGTTTGACCGGCCTCTCCAAGTCGCGTCGCAGCGAGGCCGCAGTTTGGCGAGCCGTGAACGATCTAGCTCTGCCTAGCCGAGCCAACTGTAAGCTAGGCCTAGCTGCGAAGCTGGCCGTGACCGACCGCGACCGAGCGAACACGAACAACTTGAAGGCTCCGGCTGGGTGGCGGTACTGGCAGCAGTCAGCAATGTTTTAGGTTTAAGAGCGAGACGCTGGGGCTCTTAGCTAGCTAAGAGAGAGCCCTCGCTCGCTCGCTCACTCTGGCGATGGTGGATCGGACGTCAGGCGGAGGGAAGCTGGCTAGCCACCATCCTAGGCGTTTCCGAGGGGTTATAGCTGGCTAGATACAGCTCAGGCTGCGAACTCGGTGACCAGTCGAGCCTTGTGCGCTTGCTTGCAGTGCAGTGCAGCGGCGCAGGTGGCGGCGCTCACCGCGGCGACGCGCCGTAGTGTGGCCGGTCGCGGCGCATGGCGCAAGCTTCACGTGCAGTGTCGGCGGCGTGTTGGTTGCGCCTCTTCAAGTTGGTTGGTTCCCGGGCACTGCCAGCCAGGCCGACGGGCGCCGGCTCCGCAGAAGCGCCAGCTCCGGGTGGCGCCCGTGGTCTGGTCTGGACTCTGTAGGCGCTGCGCTTGTGCGATCGATCGCTTGCCGCTGGCAGGCACTTGCAGGCAGGCTGTGCGCTGGCAGACAGCCTGAGAGTGTTGTATGTAAGCTATGTATCCGAGTCGTGACTCGGTCACGGGTGGCTCGATGGCTGCGCAACGCTGGAGGATGCGGCCACTTGACTGCGGGCCTCCCGGATGAGCCCTGCCTCCAGGAGCAGAGCGCGCGAGTTTGCGTCATATGTCGTGCTAGCTAGCCAGCCTGCCTGGCGGCGGCTGCGAAGAAGAGGGCAGCCATGGCGTGGCTGGCTGCGAGATTTGGGTGATGAGGCTCCTGGCCAGCCAGCCGGGCAGCCAGCAGCGCCGCGCACGTGCGACTGCGACTGCGAAGGAAGCGTCCCTGGCCAGGCCTGGCCAAGCCATGGTTCATGATGGTTGCTCGGACTCGGAGTCTCGGAAAATGCCAAGGTGACGAGCCAGCAAAGGCTGGCTGGCTTGGGGCTGTAACAGCCCACCCGTGCATCTCTGCTCGTGATCGCTTTCCAGTTGCGGACGGACGAAGCTGCCAGGACCCCGGGAGCCCGCGGAAGGGTGGGTGACGCGGTGCCGTGGCCGGTGACGCGACGCGACGCGATGCGACGCGGCGCGATGCACCAGGACGCGCGACAACGCCAAGCACGACCGAAGTTTGGAGCAGTTCAAGTTGGAGCTTACGTTTAGCCGCCAAAGGTTGAAGAAGCCCGCCCTCGTGCTTCGCGGGCGGTTCACAGAGCGAGGCGGCCAAGATTGATGACGGGTTCGCATGCGTAAGGGAGGGTGGGAGAGAGCTTGTTTGAAGCTATCAGCATCCGGGGCTTCCGAACGTTGGTGTACAGGCTCGCTGACCTTGGCCAGTTGGTGGCGGACCGTCCGGCACCGAAAAAAGTCTCGCTTGCTCGGAAACTCCGCCGCAGATGCCGAGAAGTCTCAGGCTCAGGCTCGAGCGAGAACCGGCGGCCGGCGGCCCGGACCCGGGTCGCCAGCTAGCTAGTTAGGCCCTAGGGCCTAGCCTGGCAGCGGAAGGACGGAGTCATGTCATCTCAACAGCAACGACGAGACGCCCTGCAGCGGCCGTGCCACCGCCAGGACTGGCGGCCGTATGTTCTTGGACGTGCAATAGCCACAGATGCGCCTTCCGTGGCCGCTGATTCGCTGAAGTGAGGCGCAACTGACGCCTGGAGCACAAGGCTTTGCATGAGGATGGAAGGATTGAAAGGATGGATGGAAGCAAGCTTGCTCGCGGTTGCCTTGCCGCGGCACCGGTCGGCGGTCCCTCGGCGTCGGCCGCAGCGGCGCAGTTCCAGCCTGACAGCTGTACGCCGTAGCTTGCCGCCTCGTCTCGTCTGACGAGGCTTGCATGCTGTGACGTAGCAACCTGGTTCACGGCCACGATCGCTCTAGCTAGCTAGCTAGCTCGCGTCTCCGTTTCAAGGTCTAGCGGCCCTCTGGCTAGTAGCTGGTCCTCCCTCCGACACGCACGTCCTGCCTCCTGCCATCTTCTTCCTGTCGCCAGGCGCGAAGGTGACGGTGGGTCGTCGCCGCGCTGGCCACTGCGCAGGAAGGGCGCCACCGCCGCTGCACCGCCCGCAGCATCAGCCAGCCAGCCAGGCGTGAACGTGAGGCACCGCGAGGCGTGGGCGCCGCGCCGCGAAGGCATGCCAAGGCGAAGGACGCCGCCCTTTTCGTCGATGCTGCTGCTGCAGCTGAGCACCCAAGCAAGCGTAGCGTCGATGGAGGCCCCACCCCACGCCTCACGCCTCGACTCACGCACTCACGGCAGCGGCGCGACCACGAGGTGGGGTTGGCTGCGGACCTGCGGTTGCTCGCGAGAGCTCGAGATCGGGCCAAGACAACCGATCGCGGCGTGGCTGGCCGCTGGCATGGATGCTTGCGTGGCAGGAAGACGGGGCCTCGTGGTAGTACTGCCAGGGCCGCGAGGGAGCCAGCGATCGATCATCGCCGCGCGCCAGCGGTGTGGAACACCCCCGGATGACATGGCATGCCATGGCGGGTAGCTCGATTCGGCTCCATCACTTGCGCGACTCGGCCACGCCCGCCACCGACTCGGCTCAGAACTAGTTACGTGCCACAACGCGCGAGCGAGCCAGGCGGACCCGGCGAGCTTGGCCGCGCACGTCTGCACCTGCCCCCCGTCCCGAGCCAAGCCGAGCCGAGCCGAGCCGAGTCGAGTCGAGTCGAGTCGAGCCGAGCCGAGCCGACCACGAGCCGAGCCGAGCCGAGCCGACTTCGAGCCGAGGCCGAGCTGAGCTGAGACAAGCCACCACCAACGACGAGACAAGACAAGACAAGACGAGAGCTGCGCCGCGAACTTGGCGCGAACCTGTCCCTTGCGTCAGCTCGCTCACGTCGTGAGCCACGTGTCTGACTGGCTGGCTGTTGGCGCGCCTCCTGGCCGCTCAATCGATCAACCGAGGGCGCTCCGTGCGCGCCCTCGCTCCTCCCGCTGCACGCCCAGGTCTCAACGAGGCCCAGCGTCGTCGGCCCAGCCATCTTGCCGCTCAGGCTCCACGTCCACGTCCGAGTCGTGGCGGGCCCGGCCGCCGCAGTTCGCCATCCAAACCAGTTCAACTCCAAGTCCACGCTGCGCGAGGCCCCCACCGCACTGCACTGCAGCTCAGCCGCCCGCCGCCCGCCAGCTTCGACCGCAAAGAGGCCCCGCCCGCGCCGCCGCAAACCGCGCGCGCGCCGCCGCGCGCCGCCGCGCCGCGCCGCGCCGCGCCGCCCTCCATCTCCCAGCTGACACTGGCCAGGCAGGCCCCGGAGGGAGGGGGTGCGCCGGGGTGCGCCGCCGGTGACGACGGGGTGCGCCGGGGTGCGCCGCCTCGCTCGCCTCGCCTCGCTCGCCTCGCCTCGCTGCGCAGGGCGCGCGCGCGGGGCGGCCTGCGGCGCCGGGGCGGCTCTGGCTGGGCGCGGGGCGCGGCAGCGCGGGCGGCGGCCAGGCCCCGCTGGCCACTCGCGGCGCAGGGGTGGCGCGGGTGGCGGCGAGGCCGGCAGACGGCGAGGCGAGGGAGAGCCAAGGAGGCGAGCCGTCACCGCAGGCGAGCGCAGGCGAGGCGAGGGCAGAGCTCGGTTCCAGGCTCCGGGTACGATCAGCGAGCAGATCGCTGACGGCCTGAGCCGCCGCCTGATCAGACAGTGAGTGACAGAGGCGAGGCCTGCACTGCACTGCACAACACAGCCTCGACGGCGGCCGCGGCGGCCGACGGAGCCGCTGCCTGGCAGCCAGACTGGGCTGGCTGGCCTTCACAGAGGCAGGTGAAGGCAGGCAGGCAGGCAGGCAGGCAGGCAGGCAGGCAGGCAGGCAGGCGCGCAGCCAGCCGCAGCCGCGACCGAGGCAAGCGAGAGCTGTCTGCCTGCCTGTGCTGTGCCTTGTGGTGAGCTGAAGAGCGGAGGGCTGAAGAGCGACGAGCTGGACCTCCCTTAGTTAGAAGGAGAGCACGGCTCAGCACGCGACGAGGAGCGAGCTTCAGCTTGAGAGATCATCGACGGCTCCATCCACGGTGCTGTGTGAAGACGCCACGGCTCGACGACGCGAGGCGCAGCGCTGCGCGAGCGAGCGAGCGAGCGAGCGTGCGAGCACGGCTGGCTGGCGGGCGGCCTTCGGCAGCAAGCGGCCAAGCAAGCTAGGCTAATTTGTCGAGCTCCCTCACTCGCTAGCTAGCTAGCTAGCTAGCCCAAGCTTCGCTCGCTCGCTCCTGCGGTGGCTCAGCGTTGTGCTGCGTTGCGCGCGCGCTCGCCTGCGCCCGCCGCGGGCTAGCCGCTCGCCGGGACCTCCCTACCTTTCCGCTTTCCCGACGAGCTCCACCTCCCCGCTGCCAACGCAGTGGTCGCGGCCAAGGCGGACTGGCCAGGCCGCAGGCGCATCTCTGACAATCTCCAGCTCCAGCTCCAGCTCCAGCTCCAGCGAGCACGAGCAGTACCAGCAGCAGCTGCAGCAAGGAAGAGGAGGGAGGAGGACGAGCGGGCTCGGCGCCGGCCGCAGCAGCCAGGAGCGGAGCCGTGGGCGGGAAGCGAGGACGGGCAGTGGCACAGCCGTACTACCGGCAGGCCAGGCAGGAAGTGCGCGCAGCGCGGCAAGACAGCGCCGCTTGCCTTTTTGCCGTGCCCGGCTTGCTGCCTCAGCGTCGCGTCGTACACAGGCAGGCAGGCAGGCAGACAGACAGACAGACATCCAAGCAGAAACAGGCAGGCAGGCACGGAGGCAGGCCTGCAGACGGGCAACACGAGGCTGGCAGCCGCCGCCCGCCTCCTGCGGCACGGGCGCGGCGGGGAGCGAGAGCAGCGGCAGACGGGCGGCTGGACGTGAGCACGTTCATCGGGCGCTCGCTGTTGCGCTGCATCCCTCCCTCCATCGCTGCGTCCAACAAGCAAACCTCGCTCGGCGAGGCGAGCGACGAGACGCGAGGCAGCGCCAGCGGTCGCGAGCGGCGTACGCAGCGCAGCGCGGCGCGGCGCGGCGAGGCGAGGCGCAACGCGGCGCGGCACGGCAGCTAGCCGTCAGCCAGCGGCGAGAGGAGACGAGACGGACGAGACGAGACGAGACGAGACGAGCGGAGACGAGACAAGTCGAGACGAGACGAGTGCGGGAGACGGTGGGAGGCGGCGTCGCGGTACGTCGATCTCCACCTGCACCAGTCCGCGGCCGGCAGCGTAGGCGCACGGGGCGCGCCCAACCACGAGGCCGCAGCAGCGCCGCCCCGCCGAAGCGGCGCGCGCGCGAGCGCGAGCGCATCCTTCGCCGAGTGTTTCGCGGTCCTGCTGCTGCGTGAAGGGCGTCGCCCTGTCGATCCTTGCACGTGGGTGAGCCAGCAGCAGCAGCAGCAGCAGGTAAGACTACCACCAACGACCAGCAGCGTCGCCCGCCCAGCCCAAGCAAGCAAGCCCGGCAGGCGCGCGGGGCGGACCCGGCAGGCTCCGGCCAGCGGCCAGGCGCCAAGCGCCAGGCGCTGGCGAGCGAGGCCAGCACAGCTCAGCGGGCTCCGAACGGCGCGCGCGGCGAGGCCGCCGAGCGCGGTCGCGAGTGACCGGCGGGGTGCGCGCGCGAGGGGCTCCGCGCTTCCGCCAAGGCCTACGTGGCGCGCAGCGAGGGCAGCGGCACAGCGCGGCCAGGCGGAGCCCGCAGGCGCTGCGCTGCTCTGCGCTGCGCGAAAGCGAGCGGGAGCGAAGGCGAGAGCTGGAGCCGGAGCTGGAGCTGGAGCTAGCGCGGTGAAATTCGGGGCCGCCCGCCAGGTCCCCGCCAACGCAGCCACCGCCGGGAGACGAACTGCGGACGGTCGCGTGCAGTGCGAGGGCAAGCGAGGCGCGACGCGGCGCGGGACGGCGAATTGCTCGCTGCGCGCGCGCGCGCGGACGCTGCCTTGAGCACGCGAGCGACTCCAACCAACCCGCAAACGCGCAGGCGCGCTTAGGTCGAGAGGCTGCACGCTAGCCACGATTCCACAGAACACAAGACTAGCACCCCTGCAGGAGCGTCGGCGTCGGGAGCGAGGCGGCTCCTGACTGACGCACAAGCATGCAAGGCGATCAAGGCAAAACAGCCTCGCGCAAGCGCCGCCTCGGCGGCAGCGCTCGCGCGAGCCGCCCTGGCGCAGGTGCAAGCGCAGGCGCAGGCGCGGGTGCGGGCGCGGACGCAGACGCCTCGCCGCCGCTGGCTGCCCCGGCCAAGGCGGCCCACGCAACCAGCACAGCTACTGCCGTGGCGGCGGGCGCCGCCAGCGCGGTGCGTGAGGCGCGCCAAGCCAGCCAGGAACGCCACCTCCAGGCACAGAACTACGTGCGCGATGGCGCCGTGGCGCCCGCTGCTTTTGCCGGTTCCCAGGCCGCTTTGGGGACTTCTGCACCATTGGGCGGCGAGTCCTCGAGGATACCTCGGCAGGCGGCAGGCGCGCCGCCTCAGCTACCTCCTTTCCCCGGACAGCAGCAGCAGCAGCAGCAGCAACTTCTACTGCAGCAGCAGCGGCAGCAGCAACAACAGCAACTGTTACTGCAGCAGCAGCAGCAGCAGCAGCAGCAGCAGCAGCTGCAGCAGCTGCAGCGGCAGGGTGGTGCCACCGGGGCCAGTCTTGCCTCGCGCGAACCTCGCGCGCACCCGATGCTAGTTGCGGCGCGTGGGCCTGCGGTCAAGCCAGAGATTGAGGCTACCGGCAGGGCCGCAGGCAACGCCAACCAGCTTGGGAACTTTGGCGAGGGCGACTTTGGACCCTATCTCGACATTTTGCTCGACGAGGATGAGAGTCCGCGCTCCGCCAAGTCTGCATCCGGTCAACAACAGGGGCGATCTGGTGGTGCGGGTGCTGCCGCTGCTCCACCTGTGGCTGCTGGTCGCGGCGAGCCCAAGGAAGGGCCGTCTGCGTCTGCAGATGCGCAGCAGCAGCAGCGGCAACAACAACAACAACAACAACAGCAACGGCAGCATTTACAGCAACAACAACAACGTCTGCTGCAATTCCATGCCATGCAGCAGCAACAAATGCAACAGCAAGAAGCGCAAGATGATCGCCACGTACAGCAGCGGCCAGACGAGGTCTTCCGGTACCATCACGAGAGGCTCGAGCAGCCGCAAATTCAGTCTACTCAGCGGTACCCGTACATACAACAACAACCCCCGGCGGCCCATGACCAGCCCTACTTTCCCGCCATGCAGCCAATGCAGCAGCAGGCACCCACGCCTCCAGAGGCTTCTCCGTTAGCCCCTGGTGTCAAGCGATCGCGTGCCTGGGCCTCGCCCACCTCCACATCCTTCGAGGGTGAGCCGCTTTTCGACACGTCTGGGAGACAGTTTGTCTCGCAATCGCCTTATGCGATGCAGGCGTGGGCTCAGCAGCAGCAGCAGCAACAACAACAACAGCAAGCGCAACAGCATCAAGTGCTGCAAGACGCCTCGTATGCCCGGCGGCCACCTGCCTCGCTTTCTCCAGAGCACCAGCACCATCTCTTGCTCTTACAGCAGCAGCAGCAGCAACAACAACAACAGCAACCGCAGCAACAGCAACAGCAGCAATTCCCGCAGGAAGAGCAATTGTCGTCTGGCGGAATGTACTCACCTTACGCATTCTCCTCTTCGTATGGCATCGGGTCGCCGTCCGCGGCTGCCTTTTACCAGCAGCACGAAGGCCGGTACGCTCAGGAGCGTCCCTTTGTGCCACCTGGTTCCAACTCGAGCCCATCCGGCTCCTCCTTCCCAGGGTCTTACTATGGTATTGACGATCGCTTCCAGTTCCAGCAACAACAACAGCAGCACCGAGGGCACCATCCTCACCTTGCTCAGCAGCAGGAGCAGCAGCACCTCCATGGGCAAGGTGGTCCGCCGCCACCTGTACCTCTACACATGCAGCAGCACCTGCAGTCCCAGCAGCTCATGCATGGCGTCGGACGGGCGTCAAGCTCCTCGCTGCCGGCGCCTTCTGCTGCGTCCTCGGGCTCACATTCCTCGTCCTCTGCTGCGTCACACGCCGGCTCGGCGCCAGGAGCCACGGGCGCGAGCAGCGCCCTTTCGTCCATGCGGACCAGCGCTGCTGCGGGGCCTGAGCCCGCCGCACGAACCTCATCCACGCTTGGCACGGATGAGTCTGATGGCGAGGGTTCTGTAGACCACCGCCGCTACCGCAAGGGCAAGTGGGACGACGATGAGGAGCTGCTACTGCTCCATGTCGTCTACTGCTTCATGGACCGCGAGCTGAAAGATATTGCCCAAATCGCCTACGCCTGCGGCATCTGCCGCTCTTCGCGCGCCATTGACAAAAAGCTGAAGCGCGTCGTACCCTTCGAAAAGTGGAAGAAGCGCGAAATACGCGACATGCAAATGCGCCTCGCCGGTGTTCTCGAGTCCAGGGGATGGACCAATCTGCACTCGGCAGGCCGGGCAACCATTGATCGGGCCAGGGCCGACGCGCGGAGCCGCGATGAGAATTCCTTCGACCCGGTCTATGCGCGCCTACCCTCCTGATAGTTCACGTCCCCATTACTCCTTCCATTTCTGCTAGGCTAGCGCCTCTCTGATTCGCCCTTTCTTGAAAATGATTGGTGGCGTCTTTGGAAGAGGCGATCATTCAACTTTATACTCACAGTCAAGGGCCACGCAAACCAGAGATGGGAGGTGAAGCAAGCAACTTGTTGTGTAAAATAACGTTATCCGACGGCGTCGATTGCTATGATGATGGACTCATCGCAACAAACGCCATTTCACACCTAAGTTCAACTACAAAGCAAAGGCTCTTTTTTTTACACCGCCTCAGTCGAGTCTGAGCAAAACTCGGTCTTGTCGGATGCGAAATCGCCTGCAAAGATTGGTCGCGCGCAAGTGCCAGTGCCAAAAAGAATGGCCATGCATAGTCCGGCTGCCACAGGTCACCGTCCGAGTCCGAGTCGTCAAGTCCGAGTCACCCAGATCCGTAACGGACAATAAGCGAGAGCTCTCAGAGCACTGCACGTCTGCTCGCTTCCTTGCTCTGCCATCGCGCACGCACGCACGAGAGGTCCTGGCGCGATCAATCGTGCAGAATTGAGCGCGCGGAGCATGGGGTCGGGCAACACCAAGGCGGCGCCGCCCACGGCGGCCGGCGCCGAGGCCGGCGCCACGGCCGTCGCGGCCACCTCCAGGACAGTCGAGCAGGCAGCACGGGCAGAAGCCGCGGAGGACCAGGACAATGAGCCCTTGGTGCGCGCCGTCAGCTCAGAGCTGACGGCACGCAAGGGCGCCAGCAGACCGAACTCCGTCCTGGCGCCGGCCACACCAATTCACGTCGAGGACTTTGACGCGGCGTCTGAGGTCGAGTCCCTCGTGGAGGATACATGGCCCATGCGCTCGAGCCAGGAGGGCAAGGAGCTCGTTCCAGAGGTCAGCGAGCACATGGACAACTTGCCACACGATGCGCCCAACATCACACCGCGCGAGCCGCCCCGCGAGGCGCCGCGCAACGCGTTGCAGGACAAGTTCGCGCAGTACCTTGAGGGCATTCAGCGGTGCGCCACGTGGACGCAGGATGACCGAGACGCCTTCGCGGGCATGCTGCGCGCCGACGTCGACCTTGACCATCTACTCGACGCGCGCGACGAGTTCGGCAACACGCTGCTGCTCCTTGCCTGCATCGGCCTGCAGGTCGACGTCGCCACGGCTCTGCTGCGCATGGGCGCGAACCCGAACGAGCAGAACGGCGCCGGATTCTGCGCCCTCCACTATTGCTGCGCGCCGCCCAGCCCGGACGAGACGCAGACACCGCGCGGTGTGGCCTTGGCGCGCCTCCTGCTCGCGGCCGGCGCCAACCCGGACCTCGTTGAACGCTCCGCGGGCTGCGCGCCGCTACATTACGCCGCTGGTGCGAATCACGACGCCATGTGCTCCCTCTTGCTCAATCAGGGTGCTAACGCGCTCCTGCGCTGCAGCAAGGGCTGCCTACCCGAGGCTTATGCGCGCGCAGCCGGCCACGAGTCGCTCGCGGACCGTCTGCACGAGCGTGTGCGCTCCAGCGTGTCCGCCGACGTCAGGGCGCGCGTCAAGCGCCGCGCTGGCGCGGGCACCGTCAACCATGGCTGGCGTCAGCACCAGGACGCCGCCACGGGCCGCACCTTTTACCACAACCAGCACACTGGCCAGAGCTCCTGGGACCGGCCCCTGGAGCTCGACGACGTGCAGGAGCTGTCCACCCCACGCGATGACGCCATCCCGCCAAATTCCAAGATGAGCTCGGGTCGCGGTGACCACAAGGAGAGGGAGAAGGAGGAGGAGGAGGAGAAGCAGCGCGAGCGCGAGCGCGAGCGCCGCGAGCAGGACGCACACAAGGAGGCTGCCGTGGCCGCGGCTGTAGCCGACCTGGAGCGGCGCGCTTCGGTCGTCACCGCAGAGAGGGACCGCGAGCGCGAGCGCGAGCGCGAGGCACGCTTGCGCGCCGAGATGGAAACGGCCTCGTTGCAGCGCCAGCTGCGTGAGATGCAGGCGCGCCTGGAACAGGCCCAGCAGCGCGCCGAGCGAGAGGCCAAGCAGGCTGCCGAGATGGCCCGTGTCGCCTCGGAGGCGGACGCCCGCTTCGCGCAGGAGATGTCCAGTCTCAAGCGCGACTTGGAGGCGCGCCGCGCCAACGAGGAGGAGTCCAAGCGCCGCATCCAAGACCTGCAGACCCAGTTCGAGGTGACCAAGAAGCAGGATATTGACCAGCTCAAGGCGCAGTTCGAGCTCGAGCGCGAGCAGGAGGCGCGCGAGTTCGAGCAGCAGCGCGATGAGGAGCGTCGCCGCCACGCCGAGGAGCTCGCCACGCGCATGGACGAAATGCAAAAGCTCGAGCAGCGTCTCGCGCAGGAGCTCAAGGCCAAGAAGGAGTACTACAACGAGATCGAGGAGCTCAAGGGCGCCATCCGCGTCTGCGCGCGTGTGCGTCCGCTCAACCCGCGCGAGATCGAGCGCGGCTGCGAGAACGCCGTCGAAGTCTTCGGCAACAGCCTCAAGGTGCGGCAGGTTCGTACCGACAAGGGCGGCGACAAGGTCGTCACCAAGACCTGGACCTTTGACAAGGTGCTCGGCACGCAGCGCGGCCAGGCCGACGTCTTTGAGGACACGGAGCGCCTCATTCAGAGTGCGCTCGATGGATACAACGTGTGCATCTTCGCCTATGGCCAGACTGGTGCCGGGAAGACCTACACCATGGCCGGCTCGCCCTCTGACCCGGGCATCTATCCGCGCGCCGTCTCGCGCCTCTTTACCAGCATCCGCGAGCAGAGCGAGGTCTCCAACTTTTCCGTTGAGCTCTACATGTGCGAGCTGCACCTCGACACGCTCGTTGATCTCCTCGACGAGAAGGCCGGCCGGCACGCCCAGCTCAACGTCAAGAAGGACGAGTTTGGCGTTGTCTTCGTCGAGAACATCACCGTTGTCCCGATCGAGTCCGAAGAGGAACTTCTCACCACCGTCCGCGCTGGCGAGTCGCGCCGTACGGTCGACGCCACGCTCATGAACGACACCTCCTCGCGCTCGCACCTGGTCATCTCCATCGTCGTCAAGACCGAATCCAAGGTCACCGGCGAGATCACCTCCGGCAAGCTCACGCTTGTTGACCTCGCCGGTTCCGAGCGCATCGAAAAGTCCGGCGCCGAGGGCCAGAACCTCAAGGAGGCCACCTCCATCAACAAGGCACTCTCCGCGCTCGGTGAAGTCATCAACGCCCTCTCCAATGGCGCCAAGCACGTGCCCTACCGCAACAACCCGCTCACGCAGCTCATGTCCGACTCGATCGGCGGCAACGCCAAAACCCTCATGATCGTCAACGTATCCTCGGCCGACTACAACGCCAACGAGACCGTCGCCTCCCTCAACTTCGCTTCGCGCTGCAAGACCATCAAGAACGCCGCTTCCAAGGGCTTCGAGACGCGCGAGCTCGCAATGCTTCGAAAAGAGATCGCCAAGCTTCGCATGGCCAACAAGCACAACGTGCACACATGACTCTTTTGACCAATGGATCTCCACGCATTCGCTCACACATATTCAGCTAGCTTTCTCCTCACCGTCGTCTTTGCGCCGCAGCAGCTCCTTCTTCAGGTCATTGTATGCTTGGCTCAGCACCGCCAGGTCTCGCAGCTTGTTCGCCAGCTCCGCCTTGAGCTGGGTCTCGCGGACCACCCCGCGGTCAATCTCACCGCTCAACTTTGTTGACATGGCCTGTTGTTTGCGTCGCAGCGTGCGCATCTCGTGCTCGTGCGCCGCGCGCATCGTGCTCATCTGCTTCGCGAACTCCTGCGTCATGCGCGTCGTCTGCGCGTCCAGCGTCCGCGCCATGATCTTCTGGTGTTCGCTCAGGCTCAGCATAGCAAGCTCGTCGCCGCCTTGCTCCTTTTCCTCGCTTCCATCCAATAGGTGCAGCCGCCGCTGCTGTGCCTGCTGCTGCTGCTGTGCCTGCTGCTGTCGCACCCGCCGCTGCATTCGAGGCTTTGGCGGAGGACGCTCTCGCGGGCTACCAGCCTCCCATGAGAAGGCCGTGTTGTCGCTGTAGCGCTCCACTGAAAACTGCTCCATCACCCTGAGCCTGTCCTTGAGCCGCCATGCGCTCGTCTCGCCGCGCGTCAGGTCCACGGGCTGTGCGCGCAGCTCCTCGGCGCCCGCGGTCCGGGTCGAGCGCGCTCCCATCGCGGCGCCATTTCCGCCCGCAGGCCTCCGCTGGCACCATGCGTAGGCGCATGCCGGCTGCGCCTCCGACTCGGACACCATGTGCGCCGCACGATGCTTGGCTTCTCAGCTTGCTTGGCGGCGGGCGGCCACGATTCGCTGTCGCGCCCTGCCCTGTCCGCGCGCCTGCCTGTCCTGTCCGCGTCCGCGCGCAGCGCGTCCGCTTGCGTGTCCCGGTTCTTGCGGGGTTCGGATTCTACTGGCGCGGACGGTCGGATCAGGGTGTGCACCGGAATTTTATCACATGATAGATCATGCTCGATCATGTCGATCATGCTCGATCATCTTGAACTTAAACTTAGTCAGTATTGAAACGTCTTGAACTTGAATCTGTCAGCGCTCGAAGTTATCTTCTTGCGGATGCCGGCGGCGTCATTCGGTAGGGCCGTAGGTTACAAGGCCAGGCGGTGGTGAACTTAAAAATCAGGATTAGCCCGCTCAGGTAGATCGCGAGTGCGTCATTAGTTCCTCCTGGAGTTTTGACATCGAGCGTGATGAAGCGGAGAGTCGCGTCGACACAAGCTTGCACGTTGACTGCAAACTTGAGTGTCTTGTGGTTGCAAAGGGCATGGTCGTTGACCGTGTCCATCTGACGGGCATTTGCACGTCTCGGCCCATTCGCTTGGGATTTATACATCGCACTTCACCAATCACCTCATGCTGGCTGGCTATGCCTTACGACGAACTAACTGCAAGCACTAAAACCAGCCTCCTTTGGACTCGGGCGCGGGAGGAGGAAAGTCAGAAGCGTGTTCAAGCTGGACCTGGGCAGCCGCGCGGGCCTCGGCGGCAGCTTGCTTCGCTTCTTGGTCGGCGCGACGCTCGCGCTGGCGGTCGCGCTCGAGGAGAAAGTTGGTGATGGCATACGGAGCGGCTTTGCCCACGCCATAGCCGATGGAGACCAAGAGGAGCGCGAAAAGGACCCAGTTGCGAATCGTGCGGAACTTAGCCCAGGGGTCCACACGCTCGTAGAGACGACCGGTGGCACGGCGCAGATTTGAGCGGCTGTCGGAGATTTCCTTGTACACGCGGTCAGCAGCGCGCGGGCCGGACTCGCTGGCGTGCTTGCGTAGCGAGTCAAGCGTCTGCGCGCTACTGGCGCGCGCCTTGTCGCTCATTTCGGTCCACGTCTCCGTAGCCCGGCGACGCGCCTCCTGCTGGGCACGCTCACTGCCCTTGGCGAATTCTTCGCGCGCGCGCTCGCTACCCTTGGCAAGCTCTTCGCGGGCGCGCCGAGCCTGCTCGGTCGCGCTTGCGGAGATGGACTCACGCGCCTTTCGCGCTGACTCGCTCACGCGCGAGGACACGCCCTCGAAGGCTTGCGTCCCAGCGTCCTTGGCGCGTCCAGACACGGACGTCCAGAGGCGCGAGGCAGCGTCCCCGTCCTTCGCCTGCGCCGGCGTCTGCGTGGGGGGCGCCTCCTTCGGGGCAGAGCTGGGCCACCATGACGAGGAGGCCGGCGGTGGGGTCGGATCTGGCGCGGCGGGTGTGGCCCCGCCGCCGGTGAGGCGGTTGCGCAGCCCGCTAAGCGAGGCCCAGCCCTGTGAAGGCGTTTCCGCGCCTGCTGCAGGCTTGGCTGCCTCCTCCCTGCCGCGACTCCACCATGCAGACGACGAAGACGAAGACGAAGATGCTGACGGCGGCGAGACCTGCTTCTCCGCCTTGCTCGCTTCGCCCGAGAGCCTGCTGCGCAAGCCGTCGAGCCAGCCGCCCCCGGTCTTGCCGTCGCCGGCCTTGTCGGCGAGCCCCCGCGGCCTGACGAGGCGGCCGTGCGCCCTCGTTAGACGCGTGGCCGTGGCTGCGCCGCACCCGGCGCGCCGGCCGCCCACCACCGCCGCCGCCGCGCGCAGCATCTCCGGGCCGCCGCCTCTAGAGCGCGCGCTCGCACGCGCGCAGCGAGGTCCTCCTCCTCTGCGCGCCTTGGCGCCTCGCCTCGCCTCGCCTCGCCTCGCCTCGCTTTGCCGCGCTTTGTCGCGCCTTGCCGCGCCTCGCCTGCCGCCAGCGCCGCGCCAGCCCTGGCCCGACGGCCGACCCGGCCAGCCAGCCCGAGGTTGGTTCCGAGTCTGCGCGCGGCGACGGCGGCGCTCTTTGATCGTGACCTTGATCAGAAGGCGGGCTTGCGCGCGCGGCCACAGGCGCGGCCACTGCGCGCGCGGCGGTGGCCGCGCGGGTGGCGCGGACCGGTGCGCGCGCGCACACCGGGCTTGCGGGGACGGCGTGCAACCGCCGAGGGAAAAACCCGCGGGGGCGATCAATGCTCGATGCTCGGGCGCGCGGGCGGCGCGGTAGGCGGCGCGGCGGCGCGGGGTCGCTGGGGGTAGCTCTGCA
>JABLUY010000349.1:0-29014 GCA_013306675.1 Thraustochytrium sp. TN22 | reverse complement strand
CCGCCGGCGCCGGCGGGCGCGCAGGCCCCCGCGCTGCAGGCCGGCGCGAGGCGAGGCGAGGCGCGGCGCGGCGCGGCGCGGCGCGGCGAGCGCGGCTGCGAGCGGCGCAGAGCAGCGCCGCGGGAAGGCGCGCAGCGAGGCCGCCCGGCCCCTCCGCAGCGGCGGCGCCGCGGCGCGCCAGATCCCGAAGCGCGGCGGGCCGGAGCCGACGCGGCGAGGCGCGGCAGCAGGCAGGACGCGCGCGGCGGGCGCGGCGGGCGCGGCGAGCGCGGCGAGGCGAGGCGGGCGGCGGCGGCGCCAGGGCTGGCTGGGCCCGCGCCGCGCGCTTCCTGTGCGGCGTCGTCGCGGGAGGCGGCAGCGGCCGTTCGGAAGGCAGGCGAGGGCGCGTGCGCGGCGGAGGGGGCGGCGGCCACACAGGCGAGGCGAGGCGAGCAGAGCCCGCGCGCCGGACAGTGGGAGCGGCGCGAGCCGAGCCGGCGGAGCCGCCAGGCCGAGGCGAGGCGAGGCGAGGCGAGGCGAGCGAGCGCGGCTCGCAGGCTCGCGGCGCTGCGGCGCTCGCGGCGCGGCGCACGTCCCGTGCCCGTCGCCTGCGCTGCGCCGCGCGTTCAAATTCGAATTTTCAAACCGCGCGCTCCAGCTTTCGAGGTCTCCGTCTGCCTGTCAGGCGCTGCGCCGCGGCGCTCTCCGCGCTCGCGCGCTCGATCGGCCGGCCGGGCCTGCCCGTACGGACGCTGGCAGCGGCCGCGCCCGCCTCGGCCCGCCCCTGCGGCGGTGCGGCGCCTGGCCAGCGGCGGCTCGCGCGCCTCGGCTCGCGGCGCGGCCCCGCCTTCCTCTCTCTCTCTCTCTCTCTCTCTCTGTGTCTCTGTGTCTCTCTCTCTCCTCTCGGCCGCGCCGCGCCGCGCCTCGCTCGCTCACTCACTTACACGGCCGCGCCCACACAGGGCTTACTCGGCGCGGCAAGTGCGGAATCGGAAGCGCAAGTGACTTGCGGCCGGCGTCGGCGGGGAGCAAACGGGCCTCAATCAAAGAGGCATCGACCGTCGCCGCGAGCAGAAAGCGCGGATCGCGCCGCCCGCACGCCTGCGCGCCCGCGCCCCTGCGCGAGCGAGCGAGCGAGCGAGCGCGCGCGAGAGCGCCTGCGCGGGCCGCGCGCCGCCTCCGCGGCAGCGGCGAGCGGAGCAGAGCGGAGCGGAGCGGGCCAGCGGCATCGAGTCAACAGCTGCTGGGAAGGCTCCCAGCGCGGCGGCTGCCTGCTGCTGCTGCTGCTGCTGCCTGCTCGCTCGCCTTGCCTGATCCCGCGCGCGCGCGAGGGAGCGCAGCAGAGCGCAGCACGGAGACGCGGCGCGCGCAGCCCCGCCGCGGCCGCGTGCCGACGCAGCTGCCGCCGCCGGGGCGGCACGCGTGCAGGCAGCGAAAAGGCGAGAAGGGGCGTGCGTGCGTGCGTGCGTGCGTGCTCGCCTCAGGCTCTCTCTCAGCTCGCCGCGCGCCTCGCGAGCCGAGCGGACGCGGATCGCACCGCCGCAGGCCGCGCCTCGTCGTCGCGGGCGGGCGGGCGGGGCCGCGTCGCGTCGCGCAGGGCAGGGCAGGGCCGGCAGCGCGCCGCGCGCCGCGCCGCGCCGCGCCCCTGCGCCCCAGCGCACCGCGCGAGAACGAGACAAGCACAGGTGCGGCGCGCGCGCGCGCGCCGCGCGGTGTGAGGCGGGGCGCCCCGGCGCATCCCTCGCTCCGCATCCACCACATCCCTCGCTTCCCCCCCGACGTCTTCTTCGTCTCGGTCTTCTTCTTCGCCTCCGTGGGCGATGTCGGTCGCCGACACGCCGCGCGGCGGGCGGCAGGCGCGCGGCAAGAGCCGCGGCGAGTCCACCGATAGCAGCAACGGCAGCGGCGGCGCGCCGAGCGCCGGCCAGCCCAACAAGCTCTTCATCGGCGGCCTCTCGTACGACACGACGGACGAGAGCCTGGAGCGCTATTTCCAAGGCTACGGCCAGGTCGAGGCGGCCGTCGTCCTGCGCGACCCCAACACACTCCGCTCGCGCGGCTTCGGCTTTGTCACCTTTGCCTCGCTCCAGGCCGCCAGCGAGGTTGTATCATACACGCACCACATGATCGACGGCCGCAAGGTCGAGGCCAAGTTCGCCGTCCCGCGCTCCGCCAGCACTAGCAACGCATCCAACGCGGGCGCCCAGCCCCAGCAGCAGCAGCAGCAGCAGCAGCAGCAGCAGCAGCAATCGCAGAATAGCCCGGCTTCGGCCAAGGCGCGAAAGGCGTCCTTCTCCTCCACGTGCTCTGACAGGGTCTCCCTTAGCGGCGGCCCGCACAGCCCGGGCGGACCCAAGGCCCGGGCCGGAGGCTCGTCCAACCACGCGCAGAACCAAAACCAGCAGCAGAACCACCAGCAGCAGCACAGCCGCGCCGCCACCGCTTCCGGCACGCTCGGCCGCGGCTCGCCCAACCTCGGGCCCATGGCCCTGCCGGCGCCATACAGCGTGGCCGTCACGGGCGGCACGCGCGCGCCGCTCGCCTCGCCCGCCGCGGGCCACCGCAGTCATGCGCCCGCGCACGACGGCAGCGAGCCGCGCGAGGAGGTCTGCGACACCATCCCGGACCTCTCGCACCTCTCCGCCTCGTCCTCCCCGCGCGGCCCGCACCCGGGGGCGCACGCCAAGAGCCGCAAGGCCAGCATCGGCAGCGTGGTCAGCCTCGATAGTCTCGGCGCCGCGCCCGCGCCCGGCAACGCGCGCTCCGCCACCAAGCCGCGCTCCGCCAGCGTCAGCCTCGCCGGCAAGCCGCAACAGCACCAGCCTGCCACGAGCTCCATTTCCCACTCCCCGCGCGCCGAGTCCAAGGACGCCGGCCGCGCGCTGTACTCCAACACCAACGCCACCAAGTCGCCCAAGGACGGCGGCGCCGCAACCGGCAGTGGTGGCAACAACAACAACAACAAGGGCGGCGCCTCCACGGCCGCGCCGCCTGCGTCGCCCTCGTCTTCCTCGAGCGGCAGTATTATTTCCAACAAGGTCTTCGTGGGCGGTCTGCTCTATGCGACCGGCCATGAGTCCCTTCGCGACTTCTTCGAGCGCTTCGGCTCCGTAGAGTCGGCCGAGGTCATCTACAACCGCGACACGAAAAAGTCGCGCGGCTTCGGCTTCGTGGTCTTCCGGGACCACGAGTCTGTAGATAAGGTTCTCGAGGAGCAGGACATTCAGGGCATGCACTTTATCGACGGCAAGCAGGTCGAGGTCAAGCGCTGCGTCGCGCGCCAGGAGTCCACCGGCACCACCGCGACCCCGGCCGCCACGCCCACCAGCGCGTCCGCGACCGCCCGCCAGCAACAGCAGCAGATGCAGCACCAGCACCAGCATCAGCACCAGCAGCGGCGCACCTCGTCGGCCGGCCTCAGCGGCGTCGAGGAGGAGGAGAAGGAGGGCCACGGCCGCGCCCCGCGCAGCCCTGCCACGCGCGCCAGCAACGCCAGTGCGCTTGCGCCTGCTTCGCCCGTCGCCGCTCCGGTCAGCAGCACCAGCAGCAGCAACACCAACCCCTGGGCGCGAGCGGCCCCACCCACCAAGTCGAGCCCCCGCACCAGCCAGCCGCAGTCCGGACGCCAGCAGAAGCAGCATCTTCAACAACAGCAACAAGTGCTGCAGCAGCAACAGCAGCAGCAGCAGCAGCAGCAGCAGCAAGTCATGCCCTCGTCGCCTCTGGCCGCGCTCAACGCGGACAGCACTGCGCGTCAGACAGACCGCGAGATCCCGGCGCTTCGGGGCTCCAGCTCCGCGCGCCCCCCGCATCTGGAGGGCCTCTTGCATCGCCAGCAGGAGGTGGCCCGCGCGCTGCACATGCAGCAGCGCCAGCAGCAGTATGCCGAGGACAACCACCCGCCCTTCATGCTGGATGCCGCGGCCTTTCACAACAACCACCACATGCGTCACTCCAACAGCATCGACAGCGTGCAGTCGCTCCTGGGCGGTTTCGGCGACGACGCGGCGGCCGCCTCGGCCGCCGTCGACGAAGGCTTTCACCACTCGCTCCAGCGCACGCTGTCGACGCTCTCGTCAGCCTCGTCCGTGGGCGCCGGCTTCGGGTCGCCCGGGTCGCCGCGCTCCTTCCAGGGCTCCTCGCTTACACTCGCCGACGGCCCTCATAGTCCCTTCACGCCGTCGAGCGCGGCCGGCGCAGGCGCCTCCTCCTACGGCGCGGCGCCCGGACACACCCGCCGTAGCTTCTCCATGGGCGGCATCGGGCTCTCGCCGCACCAGCAGGCGCAACAGCAGGCGCACCTGCAGCAGCACCAGCAGCACCAGCAGCACCAGGGCCACGCTGTGGCGCCGAGCTCTTCACTGCCTCACATCAGCCTTGACTCGCTCCAGGCTTCGCCCTCGTTCCGCGCCTCCTCCCCTGGCCCCGTGCCGGACAGCTCGGGCATTTGGAGCAACAGCGCCGTCCCGGTGCTCTCATCGCCAGCGCCGCGGCCCGCGCGCGGCCCCGCACCGCACATGCGCCGCACCGCCTCGCTCGAGGTCAGCATGCCGGCTTCGCCCTTCTCGGCGCTGCCCAGCCCGGCGCTCGCGCGCCACGCCAGCCTCAGCGACGAGCCGCAGTCACGCTCGCTCATGCCGAGCTTTGACGATCCACTCGCCTCGGCCTTTTCCAGCCTCGACTTTTCCGACAGCGTCACGTCCACGCCGCAGCACCGCGCGGCGCAGAGCTCGCTGCTCGCCTCGGCCGCCAGCGACTCGCACCTCGACATGGGCCCGCTCGTCTCGCCGGCCTCGCTCCATCACCATGCTCAGCAGCAACAGCACCACCACCAGGCGCACCCTTCTGCGTTCTCGCCGCAGCATCATCCGCAGCAGCAGCAGCAACAGCAACAGCAACAGTTTTATGGCCACTACGATCCTACCCGTGACGCCTCTGCGCACGGCGACAAGGCCCATCACATGTACCATGCGCAGCAACCGCAGCAGCAGCCGCACCCCCTTTCCCCGGAGTTCTCCGCCTACCAGCCTTACTTTTGAAATACATCTGCGCAGCGCGCGGCCGACGACCCTCTCTCGTCGCCGTCCCTCCAGTCAGTCTCCCTCTAGAGAGCAGACCACATTGTCACACACAAAGCACATAAGATGCATCATACAGTCTCTTTCAAGTTCTCCCCAGAGATTTGTTCACGTCTTGATGTGACTGCCAGTCATCAGCCACAGCATCGTCTCACACAACTTGAAAGTGAAGCAAACATACAGTCTCTCTTTTCCTCGCATCATTACAGAAACAGCGGAAGCTATTGGGCAGGCAGGAGGGCAGGCAGGCAGGCAGGCAGGCAGGCAGGCCACGCAAAGGAAACCTCGCCTCCTCTCCGTCTCTCGCTTTAATCTCTCTCTCTCTCTCTCTCTCTCTCTCGCTCAATCGACCGCTCACATTCCTCACGCACTCTCGGAGGTCTGGTCCGGACTGGCTGTCGCCGTAGCGGTGGCGGTCACGGTCGTGGGCTCAGCCGCATCCGGGTCCGAAAAGTCCAGGGCGATAATGACACAGGTGGCATCGTCCACGACGTCCTCAACCGCGTTCCACTTGGCAACGGAGGACTTGATGACCTCGACACAGGCGTCGCGCGCCGCGAGGCCCGGTGGCTTGCTAGCCATGTGCTTGCCGATGACCTTGACCACGTCGGCGCTGCTCATGAACTCCCACACGCCGTCCGTGGCGAAAATGAGGAACTTGTCGTCCTTGCCGAGCTCCGTCATGGAGATCTCCGGCTCCGCATATACGCCAACGGCCTCAGCAGCCAGGTCGCCAAAGGAGCGAGCCATGGCCAGGCCGGGCATGTCCACATCGCGCTGCCACACGCGCGGCACGCCCCACTCAAAGACGCGCCCGCCGTATCGAATGATGCGCGCGTGCTCGTCCGGGCGGTCCGGCTTCTGGTCGTCCGAGAGGTCGACCGCCTCGAGGCGGCCGCCCGGGCTCATGCGGCCCAGCACCGCGCGGCTGTCGCCCACGTTGGCCACATACAGCTTGTTGCGCTTGAGCACGCCCATAATGCCCGTGCTCCCGCTCACGTACACGTCGATGTGGCTCGTCGCCAGCCGGTGGTTCACCTCCACGCACCCGTTGTGCAAGATGCGCCGGATCTCCTCCTCGCCCTGGCACGAGCTGCGCCCCAGTCCGAGGTCCAGCCACAGTCGCAGCAGGCGGTCGCGCACGTACGCTGATGCCTGCGCGCCGTTCGGGCCGTGGCCGTCAAAGACCATCACGCCCAAGGCCTCCTTGTCGCGCTCCAAACCGCACTGGATGCAGTAGGTGTCCTGGTTCTCCTTTTGCCGCTTCGCCGGGTCGTTGCCCGGCCGAGTCACGCACGAGAACGCCAGCCGCAGCTCCTCGCTCATGCCGTTCTCGCCAAAGGCACCGTTTCCAATGTCCTCGCCAGGGTCCTTGAGGTTCACCTCGGCGCTCCCGTTCGACCCAGCTCGCGTGTGGAAGGCGCGCACGCCCGGCCGGAACTTGCGCGGGTCCTGGTGGTTCGACTTCATGATGCTCAGCCGCTTGCGGTCGTTGTTCACCTCCGCCACCAGGCCCTCCAGGTCGATCTCCGGCACGTCTACGCCCTGGCGCTCCGGGGTCTCCGCCTCGCTCGCCGCCTCCGACCCGCTCGACGCCGACGCCGTGTCCTGCTGCTCCGCGTCCTTGGACGTCCCGTCCTCCTCGCACTCCTTGCCCTCCACCACGTCGTCCGTCGCGCGCTTTTGCAGCTTGCTCTTGCCGCCGCGCTGCCGTGACGTCCACAGCCGCCCGCCCTTGCCGCCACCCGCCGCATCGCGCGGCGACGACACCACCGCGCGCGGGCCCGGCCCTTCGCCCGCTTTGGACTGCGTGCAGCCCATGCTGTCTGTCTCTACTAACTTTGCTTACTTTCGGTCGTTCGCAATCGATCGAGCGCCGTGCGCACTCGCGATGTGGCGCCCCTTCCCCACACTGCGCGCGCGGACCCTCGCTCGTGTGCGTGTGCGCACCCGCTCTAGCTCGTAGCTACTAACCAGAGCAGGAGGCCAGCCAGCCAGACCGTGCTGCGCCTCGCTCGGATGGCCGCACGCCGACTCGCCGCGCCGTTCACCACGCGACGCCTGACCCGGCTCGGTCGCGTGGAGCTCCCTCGTGTGGTCCCGGGCTCGTCCGGGCAGGGCCGGGCTGGCCTGGGCTGCTGGTTGGCCTGGGCTCTCTTCGCTTCGGGCGCGCTAATGAGCGAGCGAGCGAGCGAGCCTGCTACCGGGCGCGGTAGCTATGCGCGCCGGGCTGCCTCGCTCGCGCTTGCGCGCTTGTGGGCTTGCGCGCTTGCGCGCTTGCGCGCTTGCGCTCCGCCTTGGCTGTCTGCCCGCGCTCCTGGCGCGGTCGTCCGTCTCGGGTCTGGCCGGCCCTCGCGGACACGACTCGGCCCGCACTCAGCGACACGGCTGACTCGCTCGCGAGCTCGGACTCGGAGTGGTCCTCGCCCCAAGCGCTGCGCCGCGCTGCGTTGCGCCGCGCCACGCAGCGCCTCCTGCTGCCTTCGCTGCGAGGCGCGCCGCCTCCTGCCGCGCCGCACTCGCTCGCAGCGATGCCGGTATGGGGCGCCTGCGTACGTGGCTTGCCTCGCTCGCTATAGCTAGTCCAGCGGACCACGCGCTTCTGGCCTGGCCTGGCCTGGCCTGGCCGCCTGCTGCGCGACACGGCCGTCTGAATGCCCGACCGCTCGCCGGCCCGGTCGCGCGTGCGAACTTGGCTTGGCTTGTGGCTTGGCTGGGCTTTGCAGCTCCGGATGCCGCTCGCGCTCCGGCGCTGCCGCTGCTGCGCTGGGCCTCGGCCTCGAGGCGGCCCGAGCTCGGCGGCGGCGGCCGCGCGCTGGGGATCTGCGCGCGGAGGCCGCCTTGACCGCGCCTTGCTTGCTTGCTTGCTTGCTTGCGATGCTTGCGTGCTTGCTTGCAAATGCACTGGCAGGCTAGCTGGCTTGGCTCGCTTCTTGCGCGGCGTGCCGGTGAGAACGCAGAAAGGGGGAAAGAAGGCGACCGTCTGTCCCAGCCCAGGCGGACAATCGCGAGGCCTGCGACGCCGCCTTGCGAGCGGCACATGGCGATGCCTGCCCGGCGGCGGCGGGCTGGATGATGTGATGGCAAAGCGTTGCCTTGTGGAGCGTTGTGAAGCTTTTGCGAAGCGTCGCATTGCGCAGTAGTGCGTAGCGCGCCGGCAAGGCGCTACGCTCAAGGCATGACGACTGCCACGAGGCGAGCGAGGCGTGTAACGCTGAGCGCGGACGCGGAGGGGAGGGCCAGGCACGAGCCTCGTGCGGAGCGCCACCTTGCTGTCACGTGACGCTTCAACGCTCCTCTCGACCCGCCATCTTAGCCGACGCCTTGGCCTTGCGAGACGCGGAGCAGGGCAGGCGGGCATCCGGTCGGGTTGCCGGCCGGGACCTGCACGGACGGTGCTGCTGCCTGGAGACGGACGGCACAGGCAGTCGCGACACCTCAGGAGTCCCGCACGCCGCGAAACCGTGGCGGCAAGGAGGCAAGAGCTTCCGACGCCGGGCAGGCAGCAAGCGACGCGGACCCGAAAGAAAGAGAGGTCAACGGGTTTTCAGCACGCCCGAAAGGACTTCGAAGAGCGCCCATTGCCGCTCACGCCGCGCCCGCCGCCCTGCCGGCGGCCATGCGGCGCCTCCGCCGCCAGTAGGCCAGTCGCTCGGTCCCTGCGCCTCGTACATTTCTCGGCACGGGGACGTGCACCTCTGCCAACTTCTGGACGATCACCTTGGGTTCAGGATCCTTGGCAAGGCAAGTAAGGCATGGAAAGGCATCATTTGTTACTTGGTGATGATGGTGATGGAGGTATCATCATCCGTCGCTGAAAAGTCATCAACAAAAACTTCGCTGCGCTGCGCTGCGCGGCGCGAGCAAGATAGCTAGCTCTCCCTCCTGTGCAGAGAGCCGGCTGGTCAGCTAGCTTGCATCGGATGCGGCAGCAACCGCAGCTGCTTCCGCCGTCGTCGAGGAGGTGGACGCAGACGAAGAAGGGCCAAAGTTGAGGTTGGTGTCGACCTGCTGGATCTTGTGTCGGTGCTCGTCAATGTTGTCCTCGGTCAACTTGATGAGCATGCGGCGCGTCAGCCGCTGTTTGGTGAATGGGCACGTGTTTCGCGGCTCGCGGCCCAGGACGCGCAACCACGTGTCGTAGCCCATGACGTGGCCGTACGGCGAGAGGGCCGGGTCGTACACCAGCTCAAAGGTCATCGGGCACCGCAGGCCCGGAATCAGCTGCGGCCAGCCCTCATCCTGCGCGCGCCGGCTTGCCGTCGCCGCGGCCGCTGCGGCCGCCGCAGTGCCGGCCGCGCCGGCCGCATCTGATCTACGTCGCCGCTTGTGGGCCGCGCCTCCGTACCCGTAGGTGCCCGAGTCCATCTCACCGTCCGACGAGTCCACCTCGTCCGCGAAGATCTCGTCCGTGTGCTTGCCCTTGCGCTTGGCGCGCGACTTTGCTGCGCGCTTGCGTGACCGCGAGTTACGCGACCGCTTCGCCTCCGCCGCCTCCTGCTTGTCCCTCGCCACGTTCGCGGCCAGCGCCTCCTTCGCCTTTTGCACACTTAGCCGAGCCCCTGCGGAGAGCCCGCCGCCGTTGCCCGAACTCGTAGTATTCGCCGGCGTGTTCTCGGGCTCGGAGCCCGCAGTCGGCGCCGTCGCGGCCGGCTCCGTGGCCATTTCCGTACCCGCACCCTGGACCGCCTTGTCCGGGGCGGCGGCCGATGTGAGGGTTGTCTTTGCAGGTGCATTAGCAACAGGTGCAACAGGAGCGACAGGAGCGACAGCGCTAGTCGCAGCAGCGGCAGCGTCGGCGTTGGCCGCAGGTCCAGCATCGGCAACTGCAGCGTCAGCACCAGCACCAGCACCAGCACCAGCACCAGCACCAGCACCAGCACCAGCACCAGCACCAGCACCAGCACCAGCACCAGCACCAGCACCAGCCTTCTTGTTCTTGCCACGGGCCGGCTTTGGGGGCGCCGCGCTACTCTCCTTGGCGCTACTCGTGCCACCGCCGCGCTTGAGCCCCTTGGGCCGGATGAACTTGAGCTTGCCAGCCGGGTCAATCTGGTAGTTTGGGTCGATCACCTTGCCCTGCGCCACGAGCTTGCGGTAAAAGTTCGAGCACTGGTACCCGACGCGGCCGGGGATCTTGATGCTCAAGATGCCCCAGCGGTAGTCTACGCCATCCTTAATGAGGTCCATGAAGCGCTTCTGGTTCTCTAGCGACCACTCGCCCGTGCGCTGCTTCTCGCCCATCTTATTGAAGCGATAATAGTATGCGTTCGGGTTTGACTTGCGGTTCAAAAAGGCCTTGATGCGCGCCTCTGACCAGTTCAGCGCGCGCAGCTCCTCCTCCGTGTACTCGATCTCCTCCTCGTCGCCCAGCTCCTCCTTTTTGGTCGTCGTCTGCTGCTTCTGTGGCTTTTGCGTCGGCATCGTCGTCTCTGAAACTGCCGCATCACTTGCCACCGAGCCCTCCTGCGGCTGAGGCGCCCCGGAGTCCTGCGCTTGACCTTGTTCCGACTCCTCCACCTCCGTCTGGGCCTTGAGCTGCTGCTGGATGCCATCTTCCTGACCTTCCTCGCCGGCGGTCGTCTCGCACTTGTCGGTCGCCTCCGGCGCCACAGAAACCACCTCCACCTCCATCTCCTGCGTGTCGTTGGACGCCGGCTTCACCTCGCTCGTCTCAGCCTCGGCAGCGTGCATGGCAACGTCTTCAGACGCAGGCGGCGCCTTGCTCTCGGCTCCGCTCTCGCTTGGATCCGGGGTGCCAATCGCCGTGGCGCCCTCCTCGTCGCTGGTGTGCGCCATCTGCTGCTGCTGCTGCTGCTGCTGCTGCTGCTGCTGCTGCTCCTGCAGCTTGCGGCGCTTCATGGCCTCGAGCTTCTTGAGTGCATCCTCGAGGCGGAGGTTGGTGGCGCGCTTCTCGCCGTCCTGGCGGTAGCCCTTGCGATACTCGCGGCGGTTGGAGGAGGCGTGCGGGTTGGCGCGCACGCGGCGCAGCGCGCGGCGCTGCAGCTCAAAGTCGTCATCGTCGAGAATCTCGATCTGCACCTTCTCGCGCGGCTCGCGCGGCACGCCGGCGCCGCTGCTGCCGCCCGAGGAGCCCGAAGAGGCGGCCAGGCGCTCGGCGCGCGCGGCCGCACGGCGCTGGTCGCGCTCAGCCTTCTGCCTTGTGCGCTCCTCCCGCTTGCGCGCGCGTTCCTCCTTGCGCAGTTCCTTGGCGGACTTGGCCTTGCGGAGCTCCTCTTCGCGCTGCTCCGCCGCCATCTCCGCCTGCGCAATGTCGCGCACCGTGTCCAGAAAGGCGCTCTCCATGGCAATGCGCGTGGACGCCTCGATCTCGTCGCCGTTGCAGCACTCCACGGCAATGCACGCCTCCAGCCGCGTCAACCCCGTCGCCTTGACCACGTCCGCGATGCGGTCCTCGGCTTGCTTGGTCAGAAAGTCCTCGTACTCCTTCTGCAGCGCCTCGTGCCGCTCGCGCACCTCCTTGCGCCGCGCCGGGTCCATGCACCCCAGCAGCACGTCGTACGCCTCGTCCTCCGACGCCTGCTCCTCGTCGTCCTCGTCCTCGTCGCTGCTGCTGCTGCCCGCCGCATCCTCGCCGTGCGGGTCCGCCGCCGCGCCCGCCGTTGCGTCCGGCTGCGCAGCCGCCGGCTCCGCGGCCGCCAGCAGGCTCTCCGCCGCCTCCGCCGCCGCCGCCGTCGCCGCCGCCATCGCGCCGCCGCGCCCAGCCGCGCCGCGCGTCTTGATTTGCTTGCTTGCTTGCTTGCTTGCGTGCGCAGCCTAACGGCGCCGGTCGTTAGGTTGCTCACCAGAGGCAGAGGCGACCGAAGACACAGAATCAACTTGACTTGAACGCAACGTAACGCAATGCAGCTTGAGGATGAGCAAGCCTGTGACTGGGCAGGCTGAGCAAGAACGAAGACACGAGTCAGTGGTAGAGCCAAAAATGATTAGGCGACAACGACTTCGCAGTCTCAAACAATGCAGGTGCCTTCGCGTTCTGACGGTAGCGACCGCAAGTCATGAAGCCATGAGCTGCTCCGCTTTATGAGAATGCTAGCTCAGTTCGGCGACGCTTTGCGCCTGCCGAGCTGCTCGCTTCGTGACATGACGAGCGCGCACCATTGGCATGAACGGAGTCAGGGTAAACATCATGAGCCACGGCGTACCCTGCGAGGACCCTTTGGCGTAGTACGACATCATGGGCGTCCTCGCAGGTAAGTTGCAGCCTACGCTCGCGCTTCGCGCTTCTTGCCTTCTTGCCTTTTGCCTTCGCGCCTCGCGCCTCGCGTTGTCCCGCCCTGCCTTGACGCGCCGTGACAGGCGCGCGTCCCGGACCCTTGGCCGCCTCCCCTCTGCCTCTGCCAGTGCTCGCGTTGTTGTTTCGGTCCTGGCTCGGGCTGCTGCTGCGCGCGCACGACGCTGACGATGTCACGAAAGGGATCTGTTTCTTACCTCGGCTCGTCTTCGGCGCAGCAGCCAGGCTGCAGCCCGAACCCGCTCCCTGCTCCCGAGAGGGCCGATGCTCGCGGACACGCTAACTGTAGGTCAGCGAAGATCCGGCTTCCAGCTCGTTGATGACATCCCGCTGGCTCGCGCGCCGAGCCCGCCGGGTACGCAGCACGGGGTCAGTCACGACCGGGTACGCCGCGCGCGGCGCGCACCGCCAGTCCTGCCAGACGTCACGCGGCCAACGACGCTCAACACCGCATTCTCAGGCTTCAGGTTGCCGAGGCGTCCTTCTGCGAGCGCAGCGCGAGGAGGGCCGCGACTCCGACTCCCTGCCGGTGAGCGCGCGCGCGAGGGCGTCCCGAAGTTGGCCAGGCCGGGCCGGGCTGCGCCACCAACGCAGCCGCGTGAGCGTCCGGGCTCCCTCGCTCCCAAGGACGAGCAGGGCGGGGTCCCCGCCGGAGGTTCGGCGCGGCGGCTCGAGTCCTCGAGAATGAACACTTGGCTCCAGCGCTGGTCAGCGCTGTCCAAGTCCAGCGGGCACGTGAACTGGCTGTTACTTCCGCTGAGCTCACAGGAACGATGGAGACCAAGTTGGGGACCCTCGTCTGGCAAAGCTTGTTCTCGCGTCACGACAGGTTTCGGAGCGAGTTCTCCAGCCGGCGAGCTCCTCGGGAACAGGCGGGCGAAGCGGCCGAGCGGCAGACACGCAGAGCGGAGCGGCAGGCATCCAGGAGCAAGCAAACACGAATCGAAGTCACAAACCAACCCAAAACGAGACCAGAGGAAGGAAGCAAGCCTTGAACGTGCGTCTCGACCTGCGTGATTGGCCCACTTCAACAAGCACAAGCACCACGCTTGAGGCCTCTACTGGCCAGTGCGTTCTCCAGCCGGGGCTCTCGCAACGTGACAGGCGCTCGCTGAGCTGCTCAAGCAAGCCAAGCAAAGCAAACCTGAATCGAGACCCCAGACCTACCAAGACAACCTGAAACAAGCAAGCCGAGCCTTGCGCGGAACCGCGTCCAGCGACATGGAGCAAACCTTCTCGATGCGGCCCTGCCTGGTGCTGCTCGCACTGATGACGGTGCTCGCCGTGGCGCAGGCACAACCTGCCTCCTACTCCCTGCCCTTCGAGGAGGCCAACACAAACGCCGTGTTGCGGCGCGAGAAGCTGCAGGAGAGGCAGGCCGACCCGTTCTATGCGTTCAACAAGCGCGTAGTGAGCCATATCCCGGGCCACGCCTGCGCGCAGGTGCAGAACCCGGAGCCGCCGTGCTACCGCATCCCGGACGGAATCGTGCCAATGACCGATCCGGACAACGCGACGCTGCCGCACCCGAGCTTCCCGTACGCATACTCGGTGGTGGTGATGGAGGCGACCAAGTTCGCGAAGCGCACCATCCCGGACGACACGCTGCTGACGCAGTTTGGCAAGCTCCTAGCGCCGGCTCCTGTAGGCGTCGCTTCCGAGACGTTGAGCGACCTGGACGCCATGTACGAGAACTTCACGGATGCCATGAACGTGCCCTACTTCCGTGACGGCCTGCAGTCGGACGAGGGCTTCGGCCAGGTGCACCACACGTACGCGGGCTTCAACATGCGGCGCGTGCGGACTGCGAGCGAGCTACTCTTTGAAGTGGACGACGAGGTGGTGGCGGCCGTTGCCGGGTCCGGCAAGACCCTGAGAAAGCTCATCAGGACCAAGGCGCTCTTTGCCATGGATCTCATGGACGTGGCGAACTACGGGCGCGACATGGAGGCTGCGGTGGCTGCCGGGCAGCCTTATCTGGCGGGCTCGCAGACGTACCTGTACACGACCGGGGCGGGCGCGCTCATGCCGCTGGCAATCAAGCTGAGCAACGGGCTCGTGTACTCGCCGCTGGACGCGCAGACCGGCGAGTGGGCCCTGGCCAAGGCCGCGGTGCTCGGCTTGGAGCGGAACTGGAACTCGCAGCACCACTTCGCGGAGCAGCACCTCATGATGGAGCCGCTCCGCGTGGCGCTCGAGCGCCACGTGAGCGAGCAGCACCCGGTGTTCGCGCTGCTCCAGGGTCCGCTGTCGATCCAGCACGGGCTGGCGGTGCTCGGTGTGCGCAACCTCTTCACCGATGGCACCACCTTTGACCGCGTCACCGGCCTCAGCGCTGAGGGCGCCATGCGGCTCTTCACCGACCTGGTTGCCAACCGCACCTACTCGCTCGCGACCCTGCCCCGCGACGACCTCCGCGCGCGCGGCCTGATGGGCATGCACACCAACGATTACCGTGACGACGCGACGCGCGCCTTCCGCATCATCCGCCGCTTTGTCAACAACCTGCTGCGTCAGTACTACGGCTCTGGCGGGCGCAACCGTGACGCCGACGTGCGCCAGGACGAGGAGCTGCAGAACTTCGCGGCTGCGGCAAGCCCGGTCGTGCCGGGCGTGCCGGCCTCCTTCCAGTCGCTGCGCGAGGTCGTCGACATCGTCAGCAACTCCATCTACCTGCAGAGCGTCAAGCACCACGTCATGAACGGCAACGCGACCTGGGACGGCTTCTCCACCGCCGCGGCGCCGCTCGGCCTGTATCGCACGCTGCCCACGACCAAGGGCCTCCAGGTGAACCCGCGCGACTACATGGGCGACGCGAGGGCCGTCGTTGGGGAGCTCGCACTGGCCGCCAAGTTCTGCCGCTCGGTGCTGCCCGAAACCACCTTCCGCGATTACTTCGAGGACACCTTTGGCGCCAGCATGCCCGCAGTTAAGCGCTTTCTCTCGGATCTCGAAGCCATGGAGCGCTCCATCGAGCGCCGCGAGAGCCGCCGCGCTGACAAGGCCCTCGCACAGGGCGAGCCCTTTCGCGCCTACAAGGCGCTTCTTCCCTCTCGCTTCTTTGTTGGTTCGGAGGTGTAGCCTTATCGTTTTTATCCATCACACGCGTTGACCATCATCTCGTTTCAATGGCCCTTGATCTTTCGCCGCCGTCGCCGAGGTAGACGGGGTGCTGCTCGGGGAGGACGGGTGAAATGGCGGCTCGCGAGGCCCGATACGATCGCGCCCCTGGGGCATCGTTCCCTGGTTCGGAGGTGTAGTCTCATTGTTTTTATCCATCACACGCGTTGACCATCATCTCGTTTCAATGGCCCTTGATCTTTCGCCGCCGTCGCCGAGGTAGACGGGGTGCTGCTCTTGGAGGACGGGTGAAATGGCGGCTCGCGAGCCCCGATACGTTCGCGCCCCTGGGGCATCGTTTCCTGGTCCTCCTGCTTGGCCGGCACGCCCACGGTACCGGCTGCCTCGACCTTATCGGTGGACGCCTTGGAGGCTCGCGTGAGCATGTACATGCCGCAGGCGATGAGCGCAATGCCGAGGCAGAACATGACCCAAGAGAGGGCCGACATACAGTCAAACTCACGAAAGAAGACGCCCCCAATAAAGGTGCCCCAGACAATGTACTGCGCCGTGTACAGCGGAATGTATAGCGTCATGTCGAATCGCGAAATGCTCTGGTTGATCCAGCTCAGAACGAAGACGCCCGCGAGGAAGCAGTAGAAGACGACGCCGGCAATGGCCAGGCCAGCCTCGTGGCGCGCCATGAAGGAGCCCGTGGCACCAGCGAGTGGCGAGGCAATCATCTCTGAGACAATTTTCAGCAGCGTGTTGAAGTGCCCGCTCGCGATGCCGCCGATGCAAGCGTAAAGGTTAAAGAGCGCCCCTGGAGGGATGCGACGCACCAGGCGCGGCGTGCGCACCACCGCAACGCCGGCAGCCGCCGCGCACAGGGTCAGCACCTGCACGCAGACGTTTGCGGGCCGCCGCCACAGCTCGAAGATCTCGCCGATCCCATAGTCCTGCGACACGTGCACCCCGAAGCCCATGCAGAGCGCGATGCCGCACACGATGACGAGACCGGCCAGCTGGGCGCGCCGAGTCACCTCTTCGCCTTCAAGCAGGCGCGGGCCAAGGATCTGCGTGAAGACGATGGACGACGCGCTCAGCGGCATGATGAGCGTGTGCGCCGCCAGCGCGAAGGCCACGATGCTGAGTACCGTCGTCAGCACGCTCTGCAAAAAGAAGCCCACCAGCCACAGCGGCGAGCAGATCAGCCCCGGCACCAGCTCGGGCCACTTGCGACCCGCCTCCAGCGCCTGCTGCTCCACGTGCGCGCGTTTGTACAGGATGTTGCCCAGGCACTCCACGAGCCCGGTGCTCAGGGACACCACCGCGCCCGCCACCCAGAGCAGCGATGCGCCGCCGCCATCACCGCCCTCCGCTGCGCTGCCGCAGCTCATCGCGACCGCCGCGTCGCGGCCAGCGCGTCGCGACCGCCCGGCGTGGCGCTGCGCGCGCGCGACTCAGGCTGTACGAGCAGCCGGGTCTCCGCTCCGAGTGAGGCTGGCGCGTGCAGGCTGAAGTAATTTTAGTCGTAAAGCTGTGCACACTGCAGTGTCTGCCTGGTCGTCAAGCCAAGCCGGGCTGCCGGGACGGCGCCCTGTGGAGTGTGGAATGTGCAGGGCAGTGCAGCCGCGTGCAGCCACCACATTTGTAGTAGATTGGTCAGCGGCCTCTGCCACAGCCGCAGAGAGAGAGAGAGAGAGAGAGAGAGAGAGAGAGAGAGAGCACGTCGGGCTCGGGGACTTCTCTGGTCGGTGGAGGAAAGCCAGCACTTGCTTCGTACGTCACGATTGCAACAGCGCGCATCAAGCGTGAGTGAAGAGGTTTGTGAGTAACCCCCCCCCCAACACACATCTGCGTTGATGGTGCTGCTACGAAGTAAAAAACGGTGCCTGACAAAAGTGTCATTCGTCAAACGGCTTCATCTGGTTTTTACAGAGGACAAAAAGAGGCATGCTGGCTGGTCTCGGCTCGCTCATGCTTGGCATCACATCCGGAGCATGCTGCCACTAGTTGCTGGAGCTTCTGGAGAGGTTGTTCACAATATCTCAAGCCGCGGTCCTGTTCATCGGCGGACGAGATCAGCCGCTTGCTTGGAGAACGAAATGCCATGCTGGGACGAGGCCACTACCAGACGCTGGAACCGAGGACCGGAAGACCTCCTAAGGGGCAAAACTCGTGGCCAACGCTGTCAGTCTGATAAATGCCGCACTGGGGCACCATCATGTTGCTGGAGGACTTCTCACCGTAATAGCTAAGCGCGGTGTCGTACTCGAAGCAAGGGCCGCTGCAGAAAAAGGGCGTGTTGCCGTACTCGCCCTTGACGGGAAGGCGGATGGTGTCCTGATAAAGCAGCGTCTTGTTGAGAAAGCCCCAGAGGTCAGCCTGCAGGTCGTCGTCCGAGAGGGGCGAGGTCTCTCGGTAGTCGGCGGTGAGATTGAAGAGGCAGGGCTTGAAGCGAAAGGTGCCGTCGACAAAGTCGTCGACATCACGCGGATCAAAGATCTGCAGGCAGTCGTTGCCGTCGGTCGCGTCGTTGTCGCTGGTGGGCACGGACCAGGCATTGTCGCGGTCCTTCCAGCCGTAGCTTACGTCGGTCTTGCAGGCGATGTTGCTGAGAATGCCCATGGAGCACGGCTGTGCGATGATGAGCTTGAGGTCGCCCTTGAGGACCACCTCGCGGCTCAGGACGAGGTACTCGTGCACGGCGTCGACTGCAAGTTGCGAAGGCTGCATGAGTGCGG
This sequence comes from Thraustochytrium sp. TN22, assembly GCA_013306675.1. Classification (NCBI taxonomy): domain Eukaryota; class Bigyra; order Thraustochytrida; family Thraustochytriidae; genus Thraustochytrium; species Thraustochytrium sp. TN22. The sequence goes on along the minus strand of JABLUY010000349.1, from coordinate 10,895 downwards.
GCCAGAGATTTTTGCTATCGACGGGCGGGTAGCTCAGCAGGCCGAATACGTTGGCCTGCTTGCTAGGGTTGGTCGCGGTTGTCACGTTCGGGTACTGCGGGTCTGGAACATCCGCCGCGGTGATATTGGCAAACTTAGGCGGTCGTGGCGGGTCGTCGGCGGCGTCAACGCCGGCCAGGCTGCAAAAGGTGCTGTACCAGTCAGAGATGTGCATGATCTTGTTGTTTGAAGTGCCGCGCAGCGGCGCCGGGATGACCCCTCCGCTCACAAAGGCCGTCGTGCGAAAGCCTCCCTCAAAGGCACTCCCCTTCTCACCGCGGAGAGGGTAGTTGTTGCCAGGCGACTTGCGGCTGGAGCCGCCGTTGTCGCTCATGTAGACGACAAGCGTGCGGTTCCAGACGGCCTCGTCCGCCTGGAAGAGCTCCACGACGCGCTGAATCTCCACGTCCGCGGCATACATGTTCCACTGCAGCAGGTTAAAGTTCTCCTCGGTGCTGTCCAGGTACGAATTGTAGTAGGTGGAGCTACCGTTTGCGCTCGTGTAGCGGCTGTTGGACGGGATGGCACGTAGCGGCGTGTGCGGCGCCTGCATGGAGGAGAAGAGGAAGATGGGTCGGGGGTCTTGCTCAGCCAGCTCTGCCTTGATAAGCGAGACCATCTCGTTGCCCCAGTACAGAGCGCTGTATTTGGTGGAGCTGTCCGGCTCGAGGTCTTTCCAGCGGCCACCCGAGCCGTAGTAGGTCTGGCTGCCACCCAAAAAGCCCATGTGCTCGTCGAAGCCACGGTGCCGCGGCAGCATGCGAACGGACCGCGTGCCAATGTGGCCTTTGCCGAAGAAGAGGTTGTAGTACCCGGCGCCGGAGAGCTTCTCGGAGATCCAGGTCATGCGCATATCCATGTCGTCGTCCTCAAAGTCTGTCAGCTCGTCGCCGCCCGCGTGCACCGTGAGGCGGCCGGTAAGAAAGGAGCGGCGCGAGGGCGAGCAGTGCCAGGAGGCGTAGTGCCGCGTCAAGATGACGCCCTCGGATTGCGCGAGCTGCGTGATAAAAGGCGTGGACCCCGCGGTTTCCTCGCGCGCCTGCGGCGCGTAGCCGACGTCGGCCATCCCGAGGTCGTCCATGAGAAAGACCAAGATGTGCGGTTTGCTGCCGACGGCGGCCTGCGCCTCTGCATCGCTCGCTGCGGCCTCCTCGCCGTCCAGCGAGCTGGGCGGGTCCACGGCGTCGTGCTGTCGCAGCCACTCCGAGTCACTGCTCGAGGAGCTGGTGGACGTGCTTTTGAGCGAGATGCTCGCACTGCGCAGCAGGTTGTTGCCCTCGGTGCTACTTGCGTTGATGGCCGCGATCTCGTCGTCGTCCAGCTCGTCGGCCAGCTCCGCATGCTTCAAAAGGACCTCCTTGGCGCGCTCCTGCGTCAAAGGCGAGACGGCCTCTACGCTGTGCGGCGCCAACACGCAGGACAGCAGCAGCAGCAGCAGCAGCAGCGCCGCAGGCCAGGTCTGGAGCGCCATCGTCGCCTCCTTGTTTCTGTTTCTACTCTTTCACCGGCAAACGCCGACTTCTGCCTGGAGCGCCGTGCGCATGCCTCGCTGGCGCCACGGCGCGCTTGCCTCACCCTTGCGCGCGCTTGCGCGCGCAAGCCCGCTCGCGCGCCGTGCGTCTGCCCGTGGGCGTGACGAGATGAGGTTTTGACCCCAGGACGTCGGCCGGGTCGAACCGAGTTGTGGCGAGCAAGTCACACTGAAAGAGCTGCGCGACGGAGACAGTCCAGTCTCGTCGCGCTGACCGATGGGAAAGGTGAGTGGCAGAGAGACGGGGAGAGAGAGGTGCGGGTAGCACGCAGGCAGATCGTCTCACCGAATTCCGGGTGGGTCACGGTGGGAGGTGACGGCGTCACGGCTCCCTCTCCATGATCATGAAGTTACCAGCGTCCCAGGCAAACAAGGAAGCGTGGGCAAGAGGCTTGATCTTTTTATTGCTGACCAGCGGATCGAGCTCGAGACTCGAGAGGGAGTTGGCCGAGCGTCGCATAACTACGTTTCCTTTGCAGGCTCGAGAAGCCGAGGCATCATCCATCCATCCACCTTGCCAGCGAACCGACTGCCCACCGTCCAACAAAGGATACCCCATCCGAAACGCAAGGTTACTTGATCGGTTCTGAATGGGATAAGCCGTAACTGGAGAGCGCAGACTTGGTGAGAGGGGGGCTGCCAGTGCTTGCACAACGCGGCTCGCTCTCCGTAAGCGAAACCTGGCCGGCTCGCAGGCGCGCTCGCGCACCGGCCGCCCAGGCGCGATCGATACTCACGAGCGTCTGCGTAGCTCAGCTTGCACATCTTGCGTGGCAGGAGAGCAGCCACACGCATGGTGCTCTCATCATTCAATGCTCAAGGGCTTGAAGCGCTTCTGCCATGGGCTGACTGTGAGGCTCGCTTCGAGTCACAACGTAACGTAACCATCCTGGCAGGCGGCGCCGCGTGACTCGGTCTCGGACTTCTACGATCGCACCAGGGCCAAAGCGCCTGCGCGGGCCGCGCAACCGGCCTGGCCGGGCAGGCAGCGGCCATGCGCCTGCTCGCCGCCGCCCTGGTGGCGCTGGCGCTGGCGTCGCATGGCGCAAGCGGGCGGCAGCCCAACAAGCACAGGCATGACCACCGTCATGGCGCGGCACACGCAGAGGCGCTGCGCGAGCGCACGGTGGAGGAGCAGCGCGAGGTGGAGGTCGTGGCGGGCCGCGAAGCGGACGAGGTCGAGGTGATCTTCCACGTTCAGGGCCCCCTGGGCATGCAGTTCAAGGAGGACCTGAGCATTATGGCGTTCCGTGAGGTGGAGGGCGGGCGGCTGGGCGCCGCGGAGCGCAGCGGCCTCCTCCACGTGGGCGATCGGCTCATCGCGGTGAATGGCGACGCGGTGACGGAGCTGACGACGTCGGACGCCTTCCAGGTCCTGCAAGAGGCGGCCATGCAAAGCGCCGCGCAGGGCGTGCCGCGGCGCTTCCGGTTCAAGCGCGGCGGCGAGCCAGGTCCGGCGGACCTTTTGCGCGCCGAGGAGGCGCGGCAGCTGGTCGACCCGGACGCGGTCATGCAGCACCTGGACGTGCTGGACGCCGACGGACACGAACACACGCTGCGCGTGATGCTGTCGGCGCCGGAGCTCGGAACCGAGCCAACGAGCTGCGAGATGAGGCCGCTGGTGCTGATGGATCCGAGCGACGGCTGCGACGAGGAGGCCATACGCACGCCGGCGTCCATGGTGGAGGGCGCGCTGGCGGTCGTGAAGCGCGGCAAGTGCTCGTTCCAGCGGAAGGCGACCGCTATGCGCGCGTTGGGCGCGAGCGGCGTCCTGGTGGTGAACTCGGAGGACCGCCTCTTTGGGATGACGCTGGACGCGCTGGCCCCTGAACAGGTGGACCTGCCGGTGGCGATGCTCACATCCGTGGATGGTGAGGCCTTGCGGCGGTTGTTTGCGCTGCGGTCGCCCGAGCTGGGCAGTCTACTCCGCGCCAAGCTCGTCGCTTCGCAGGACTGTGAGGCCTTGGAGGCCGAGCAGGAGGAGCGCGCGCGGGCCAAGGCGACTGGCGACAAGTCCTTTTTCCAGTCGCGCGGTGCGCTCGAGGAGGTGGACGCGGCGGCGCCTGGCCACCGCCTGCACGGCGCGCTGGCACCGGCCGGCCGCCTCGTGCTGCTGGAGGAAGACGAGGACGCCGAGCCGCACTCCGAAGGAGTGGAAGCAGTGGACTTTCTGAGCGCCACCTACTCGGCACCTCTCCCGGTCGGGGCGGCGGTGGCGCTGTCGACGGCGCCCAGGGCGGGTGCCTGCGTGATGGTGAGCCGCGAGTCCAGTGACGAGGAGCAGCTGCGGCGCCTCGTGCGGATGCAGCGGTCGGAGCCACGGCTGGCGTGCGTCGTGGTGGTCTCGCGCGGCACCGTGCTGGAGCGGCTCGAGGGCGTGCTGCCGAGTGAGGTGACCGTGCCGGTGGTCATGGTGTCCGCGTCTGCGGGCAAGCGTCTGCAGGGCCACCTGGCCCGCCGCGGCGAGCAGGCGGCAATTCTGATGGAGCCTTCGCACAACGTGTGGCATCGCTGGAAGGAGCTGCAGGTTTTGGACGACGCGTCGCGGTGGCCGAGTGCGCCGCAGGCTCGTCGGCGGCTCGCGGAGCGGCTCCTCGCTCAGGCCAAGGCTTCGGCGTGCCGACTGGCGCACGTCGTGGCCTTGGTGGGCACAAGAAGCCTCGTATCGTGAGCTGTCAACATTGGAATATACTCTTGTCTACCACCGCAGGGCTCGTGACTTGTCCTAACTACCTACCTGGTACTCTACTCAGAGCTTGGTGCCGTCGGCGTTGCGGCCGTAGTCCTCGACCTTGGCGCGCTTGGCGGGCTGCTCGTCCGTGGAGTCGGCGGAGGCGATAAGCTCCTCGACGTTGGCGGCGCAGTGGTCGCCGAGCACCGAGGCGATGCAGCTGGTGAGCTTGGAAGAGAAGTCGATGTGGAGGAACTCATTCGGGCCGTGCGCGTTGGAGCCCGGGCCAAGGACGCCGACAATGAGGAACTGGGCCTTGGGGAACATGGCGCCGAGCATGCCCATGAAGGGAATGGAGCCGCCCTCGCCCATGATCATGGCGTCCTTGCCAAAGTGCGCCTTGGAGGCGGTGCTGGCCGAGGACTCGAGCCAGGAGGCCATGGGCGGCGCGGCCCAGCCGGCACCGGCGTGGCCGGAGAAGGAGACCTTGGCGTTGTAGGGCGGGTCGCGGGTGAGCGCGGCCTCCATGTCTGCCGCCACGGTGTCGCCGGGCAGCGTGGGCGGCAGGCGCATGGAGAGGCGCAGCGTGGTCTTGGGGCGCAGCACGTTGCCGGCGCTGCTGGCGGGCGGCAGGCCGTCGGCGCCGGTGACGGTGAGCTGCGCGCGCCACCAGCGGTTGAGCGCGAGCTCGGTGAGCTGCTCGTCGCCCTCGGGCTCCACCGGGACGGCGCCATCGACAAAGGGGAAGCAGTCGATCATGCCCGGACGGCCAAGGACGGCGGCAGACTGCGCCACCTGCTGGCGAACCTTGTCCGGGATGTCGACGCGGAGCGCCGGCAGCGTGACCTCGCCGGTCTTGCCGTCCTCGAGGCGGTCGAGCAGCTGGCGCGCGATGCGAAAGGTGTCGGGCAGGATGCCGGAAGCGTCGCCCGAGTGCACGCCCTCGCGCGCAATCTCCACGGTGAGGTTGCCGACGCAGACGCCACGCAGGGAGGTGGTGATCCACATTTGCTCGTAGTTGCCGGCGCCGGAGTCGAGGCAGACGACGAGGTTGGGGCTGCCAATGCGGTCCTTGAGGTGCTCCACGTAGGCGGAGAGGTCCGGGCTGCCGCTCTCCTCGCAGGCCTCGACGATCACGACGCAGCGCGCGTGCGGGGCGCCCTGCGTCTGCAGCGCGCGCAGCGCCGTGAGCGCCGTGAAGACGGCGTAGCCATCGTCGGCGCCGCCGCGGCCGTAGAGCTTGCCATCGCGGATGACCGCCTTGTACGGCTCCAGGCCCTCCTCCCAGCCCTCAAAGGGCGGCTGCTTGTCCATGTGCCCGTAGAGCAGGACGGTGCCGGCCTTGTCCACGTCGACGCCCTCGCTCGCCGGCACCTCGATGAAGAGCAGCGGCGTGCGGTCCGGCAGCTGCACGAGGTCCGTCGTCATGCCCTTGATGTCCTGCGCCTTGACCCACTCGTGCACGAGCGCCATGGCCTTGTCCTGCAGCTCCTTCGCCTCGGCATCGTCCTTGTCCACGAAGAGCGGGCTCTGGTTCGGGATCTCCACGTACTCGCACAGCTTCGGGATGCACTCGTCCTTCCACGCCGCGTCCACCCACTTGCCCAGCGCCGCGGCGTCCGCCGGCGCCATGCTGCCTGCCCCTCCGCGCCCTGCCGCCGCGCCGCGCCGCCGCCGCCGCCGCCGAGCCGCTAGTCCGCTTGCGGGCGCTCGCGTTTTGGGTCTGCGGCTCTGGCGGCGCGGCCGTTCGGACTCGAGTTCAGGCTCAGCCTGGCCAGGGGACCAAATCTATCTTTCGGCCGCCGCCGGCGGCGCGTGTTGCGGCCCTACAAGTTGCGGCGTGTTGCGGCGTGTTGCGGCGGGGAGGAGGACGAGGCCGGTTCGTTCACTAACTTAAGTTTGGCGAGTGGCCCGTCACGGTGCTCGTGCTCGTGCGTCGGGCATCGTGTCAAGCTGCAGCCTGAAAAGATCACGAAGAAAAGGGACAACATAAAATGAGAACAGGAAGCAGGCAAGAAAGGGTATGTGGCAAGCGAAGGAGATCGCTGGAGGGCGTGGGTGGCGCGAGCGAACGAGCGAGCGTGCGTGCAGGCTGGAGGCCGCGGCCAGTTTGAAGGAGGACTCGTAGTGGTCAGATCATCAGGTGGTGGAGGAGGAGGTGCGAAGCGTGTCCTGAATGGAGGAGGGGAGCGTGGCGGAGTCGACGTTGGCGCCCTGCTCGTGGCGGCGCTGCTCAATGGTGTCCATGCTGACCTCGACGAGCTCGCGGAGGCGATCCGAAGGGTTGCCGGCGTCGAAGTGGTCGACGCGGTCCGAGATGAACGGGTGCGTGAGGAGGTCGGCCGCGGTGCTGCGGTCGGCCGGGTCCTTGACGAGGCACCTGCTGAGGAAGTCGCGCATGTCGTCGGACCAGTCGTCCGGCCTGTCGAGCTCGGGCGGCGGGCGCGAGGGGATGACAAAGACGACGCGCATGGGGTGGATCTCCGAGTAGGGCGGCTTTCCCTGGGCCATCTCGATGATGGTGATCCCGAGCGACCAGATGTCGCACTTGCTGTCGTAGCGCTCCTCTTGCATGACCTCGGGCGCCATCCAAAAGGGCGCGCCCGTCATGGTGGAGCGCTTGGAGCGCAAGGTGCTGAGACGCGCGGCCACACCAAAGTCGCCGAGTTTGGCTTGGCCCAGGGCCGTGAGCAGGATGTTGCCGGCCTTGATGTCGCGGTGGATGAGGTTCTGGTCGTGGAGGTAGTTGAGCCCCAGCAGCACAAACGCGACGACGTCCTTGATGTAATCCTCGTCGAGGGTGGTGCCGCAGTAGCTCATGAGGTCCGCCACGGAGCCGGCGGCGCAGTACTCCATGACGATCCACACGGTGTCATCCTTCTCGTAGGCGCCCAGGTACTCGACGCAGTATTCGGACTCGCAGCGGCGCAGGATGTCGATCTCTTCTTCCAGCTCGTTGGAGTTCTCCTCGATGGGGATGACCTTGATGGCCACCACCCGGCGGTCGCGCCGGTGCCTCGCCTTCCACACCGTCCCGTAGGTGCCCTCGCCGATGAGCTGCACCAGCTCGTACACGCTCGTCGGGTTCACCATGGTTTCCACTCGCGGCGCGCACGGAGACCGCGCGAGCGAGCGCGGGGGCGCGGGACGCGGGGCGCGGGGCGCGGGGCGCGAAGCGCGGAGCGCGGAGCCCTCGCCGAGGCGGCGCGATCCGCGGCGGCGGCGGCGGCAACGGCGGCGCGGCCGTTCCTCGCCCGCTCGCCCGCGCTCCCCGCGGTCGGGGCCGTCACGCACGGCGCGGCGCGGCGCGGCGGGGCGCGGCGCGGCGCCGCCTGCCTGGCTGGCGCCTGCCTTGCGGCGCGGCGCGGCGCGGCGCGGCTCGCCGGCGCTGCCCGCGCGCCCGGCGCCCGGCGCTCGCCGCCGCTTCTGGCCGGCGGAGGCCGCGCGCGCGGGACGGGGCCGGAGCCCGCGACGCGCGCGGCGCCCGGGATGGAGGATGCCGGATCCCTCGCCTCGCCTCGCCTCGCCTCGCCTCGCGGGCGGCGGCGCTGGCGCTGCGCTGGCGGGGCCTGCGGGCGCTCGGCGCGGCTGGCGCGGCGCCGCGCGGCGGGGCGCGGGCGGCGCGGGCGGCGGAACCTGTTCTGCCTCTGCGGCTGGGCTGCTTTGGCTTCTGCTCTGCTCTTTCTCGCTTTTTTGGCCTGGCGCGCGGCCGCCTTAAGCCAACGACCGCGCGCGCGCCTTAATTGTTCCGGTCGCGGGGAACGGCGCCTCGCCGCGCTCGAAGGCGTCGGGACCAGGGCGGTCTTCGAGCTGTCCGCAAGCGGCCTCGCCGCGGCGAGCGCCCAGGCGGAGACGCGGACGGCAGGATGGGCGGCGCGGCGTCGGCGCAGGCGGAGCTGCAGCAGATGGTGGCGTGCACGTTCCTGCTGGGGCAGGCGCTGAGCAGGGCGTTTCCGGAGATCTACACGCTGAATGAGTTCCACGCGAACAAGGACGCGCTGCGCAGGGAGATGCAGCGCGAGGAGAGACGCAAGATGAGAGGCGCCGTGCCCATGGTGTTTTTGAGCCCAGACGGAACCGTGACGCCCGTGCGGTTCGTGGACGCGCAGGGAAACCCGGTCGAGGGCGGCGACGGCGGCGACGGCAGCGACGGCAGCGGGCGCGAGGAGGAGGACCAAGTCGAGGAGCAGGAGGAGGCTTCCTGGGCCGGCGAGCAGGACGAGGTGCCGCTCGCGGACTGCCTCGTGGTGGACTACCAGGGCCGCCAGGTGCCGCTGCGGCTGGAGACCCTGGGCGAGCCGAACGAGGCCGGTTGGACCGCGCTGCACGCCTGCTGCCACCAGCAGGGCACGGTGGCGGCCGCGGAGCAGGTGATCGCCGCCATGGTGGAGCGCGGCATGGACCTGGACCGCAAGACGCGGCGCGGCCCCGGGTCGTACGCCACGGGCTGGACGCCGCTGCACATGGCGTGCGCCTACGGCCTCACGCCCGTGGTGTCGGCGCTGCTCGCGGCCGGCGCCGACGTGGAGACGACAAACTCGACCGGCTGGAAGCCGCTGCACGAGGCCGTGCACCGCGGGTACACGGAGATTGCGCGCCTGCTGCTCAAGGCCACGGCCACGGCGGACGAGATCATCCCGGCGTCCATGATCGCGCCGTACCACGCGCAGTACCCGCTTGCGCACGCGTGCCGGCAGAGCCACCCCGAGACGGTGCGCGCGCTGCTGGAAGCCGGCGCGCGCGTGGACGCGCAGAACGAGGGCGGCTGGACCGCGCTGCACGAGGCCGTCTTCTTCCGCAACGAGGACTGCGTGCGCGCTCTCCTGGACCACGACTGCGACCTGCGGCTGGAGACCTCGCAGGGCTACACGGCCATGCACTTTGAGAGCGCCGATGCGATCCGCGAGCTCCTGCTTGCGCGCTTGCGGCCGGACGAGCGCGAGACTTTTGCGCAGCCCGGGCCGCCGGCGCGCCAGCAGCTCGAGGCCGCCGGCACGAGCCAGAGGGAGTCCAAGACCGAAGAGGGAGCGCTCGACACGGACGAGGGCGAGGCCAAGGCCGCGGAGCCCGCCGCGCGCCCCGAGTACCGGCTGCTTGGCGATCTGCCGGACTTCAAGGCGAACTCCTTCATGCGCACGACGCCGGGCGCCGACGGCGAGGACGACGAAGAGGCGGCACGCAAGCGCATCGCGGAGCGCAAACGCCTGCGGCAACAGCAGCACAAGGCGCGCAACGCGGCGGCGCCACCCGAGGAAGGCGTCCCGCCCGAGTACGCGTGCCAGCTCACGGGCAAGCTGCTTGTGGACCCGGTCACCACCATGTTTGGCCACCATTTTGAGCGCAGCGCCTTGCAGGCGTGGATCAAGAGCCAGGGCAACCTGTGCCCCATCACGGGCCAGCCGCTCTCCGCCTCGGAGATGGTGGTGGACCGCGACCTGCGCATTGAGATCAACGACTGGCAGCTCAAGCGCGCGCTCGCCTCTGCGGAAGACACCAAGAAGAAGACCCAGAACCAGGAGATCTCCTCCGAGTCTGGAAACAAGGGCCCGGCCGTTTCTTCCGGCTCGGGCGCTGGCGGCAGTAGCGACGACATGTACGACTTTGAGTAAGAAAGAAAGAGACCAAGAACAAGTCAAAAGAAAAGACGTACAAGTCAAGAAAAAAAGACGTACCACGGAGATGAGGAGGTGAAGACGGAAATGCAAGCACTGCCAATGAAGAAGAGAAACCTGGCGGGTGGCAAACTCGTGCGTGCAAATCAATTCAATCACACGTGAGACTTGCGCATGCGTGCGTGCAACTCAGAGCTTCTTTTCTTTTTTCTTTGGTCCCAACCAACCACACGCGAGAGTTCAAGTTGCGCATGCAAAGAAAAGCAGCGAAGAGACCGCGTGTCGTCAACAAAGAAGGAAAAAAATGGTAAAACCTCGCTAACTCTCTCACTGTCGTTACGTTGTCTCATGTCAGGCATCGTGAGACAGAGCTCGGCAAATGTCAGAACGAAAAGGAAGAAAGGATGGACGTCTACTTGGAGCGGCTCTTGAGCGTAGCACTGAGCCAATCGAGGCCCTCGTAGAGGCCATCGCCGGTGGGCGCGCACGTGGCCTGAATGTACCAGTTGCGCGAGCGCAGCGAGTGCAGGCCGAGCTTGTCCGTGACCTCGGCAGCCGTCATGGCGTTCGGCAGGTCCTGCTTGTTGGCGAAGACGAGGATGACGGCGTCGCGGAGCTCGTCCTCGTTGATCATCTTGTGCAGCTCCTCGCGCGCCGGCTCGATGCGGTCGCGGTCGTTGCTGTCCACCACAAAGATCAGACCCTGCGTGTTCTGATAGTAGTGGCGCCAGAGCGGGCGGATCTTGTCCTGGCCACCCACATCCCAGACGGTGAACTGCGCGGTTTCGTGAAGCGAGGCAGGGCGTTAGCAAGCTGCCCATTGTTGTTGTTGCTGCTGCTGCTGCTGCTGCTGCTGCTAAAGAGGTCAGAGAAGGCTTGCGGGGACTGCAAAGTACGGTTCGTCAGGAGTCAGTCCTCGGAGCAAAGGCAGAGGAGGCGCGAACGAGGGACTCGACGTACCTTACGGAGATGTTCTTGTAGTCGACAGTCTCGACGTTGAAGCCGATGGTCGGGATGGTGGTCACCACCTCGCCGAGCTTGA